>LPNX010908561.1:264019-299207 GCA_001517045.1 Pseudotsuga menziesii
CCGTGTGTCTGAGAAGTAGGCAGAATTCAGAGTCAAAAGCATTCGCATAAGTTATCATTGCTGAGGTACCGGTGGGCTTAATCTCAATAGGGATCTTACTATACATGTTGTTGAATCTTTTGGTAAAGTTGGAGATAGACTCACCATTTTCTCTTCTCAGGTTGCTGAACTATGTGATGTAGTAGAGGTGGTCTCTCCTCTCTCCCCAATGCTTTAGGAAAATATCATCTAGGGCCTCTGTGCCTACCAATGACCCAGCAGGCAATTCCTTAAACCAATTTCTATCCTGACCATCTAGGCTTTGCACAAAGACTCTGGTCCATACGTCTTCTTGTTCTATATTTATATTTTCAGCATAGCTATAAAAATCCTCTATATGTTCTTCAACAGTGAAATCCCCTTCCCCTATAAACTTAGGCATATACTTGAGATAATCCTCGGTAGGCATGGCTGTGAGAGGATTTGGCAAAATTAGGGGCGCATACCTAGCTACCAGGATCCTTTCCATCTTGGTCAATTGAGGGGCAGCCTTATTAGAAATAGGTATGGACAGGGATGTGGAAGGTGGAACTGATGAAATATTTGCTGAGAAGGTGGTGGTATACTTATCCCAGTGGAGTCACTAGGGATTGGATCTTCACAAGCAACAGTGCTTGAAGATGCCCAAACCCTAGATTTTTCTGATGTATCTAAAAATTTCTGGGAATTAAAAGTTTCAGCAGAAGAAATATCAGCAAAAAGATTTCTTGAAATACCTGATGTAGCGTTTTGTGCAGCACTGCTGGTCTGTCTTAGTAAAGCCCTAGCTTTCCTCAAGATTTCTTCTGGATCTGAAACGAGTGTTGCTGGTGGCCCCTTTGGGTTTGCTCTGGTACTTGGTCTTCTTGAAACCACCTTATATCAATGGAGTCACCAGATAGATAATTACAACCGTAATAATGTCCAATCCTTTTCTATCATCAAAGCATGGATCTATGTCTTATCCCAGGGAAGCTAAGCTTCAATCTCCTCTCCCCAGCAACGGCGCCACTTTGTTATCACTCCAAGAAACTCCTCTAGGTTGTAGCTCGAGGATGCCTGGTAACTTAAACTATTTTTTGGGTTTTTTTTGAATTGGATCAAGCCGGATAACCTATATAACCTCTCACTCTCAAGACATGCATGAAGCTCACTCAATCACAAGGCTTTTAGTTACAACGTGTTCAGTAGTTTAACAAAAAGGTGCAGGGATGGAGAACTCACCAGGCTGGCAGACTTCCACACATAACACATGCATATAAATGGCTAAATCATGCTGAGGATGGTGTTTATAAACCAAATATCACTAAATAACCAATAGGATGACAGCTATCGGCCCTTTAATAAATCTGAAAATTACCTAAATGCACATTCAGGCAATAAACACAGTAAAGAAAGAGATGGCTGAATAAATCACAACAAAAGAGCTTATACTTAGAATGAACTAGATGAGACGCTTGATAATGGAACAGGCTCATAAATCCCCAGAGTTGAACCTTTATTAATGAAATAATCATGGGCTTTATAGCCTTTTACAAAATTTACAGATACTGAAAATCAGATCTGTTTACACAAAAAATAATTGAAAGTGATAGTTTTTCCTCATTAGGGATTCAAACCCTTGCTAACTATTTGTTTATCTACTGTGAAGATCTAGTTCACTGAGTGAACTTTTAATGACTAAAGTGATAGCTGATAACCACCACTGCTGGTTTGCTATGAAATTACCGCCAACAGCCAATGTCTCTGCGTTTACTGAAGTGATTTTCCTCATTTAATCTGGTGGATTTTTCTTTATCTTGTCCCCACAGATTCAGTGCTCCAAGCCTCTATTTTTCTGCCATTTACCGCCATGGTCGCTGATCGGAGGCTTTTTCCTCTGTTCTATCAGCACCTCAAGTCTCTTTGTTATCATAGTGTTGGCGTTCCTTAGATCACCAACGTTGCGACGGCTTCTTCTTTTATCCACTCTGCACTCCTAATATCAGAGCATCAGCGTTCTTTATAACTAACACATCGGCGATCAAGAGCCGTAGTAAATAAGGCATCAAAACTTTTATCTTAACGTTGCTGCAGTTTCGGAGGTAAAACGAACTAAATTTAACCCTGCCAAAAGTTGATTGACGATGTGTGAATCGGAGCTTTAATCTCCTGTGCAGCCGACACTGCGGAGGAGTTTAGTCTTAAATTCGTCGATCTGTAGCTCTCAGCTTTCCCGATCACTGGTGATTTCTCCTTGTTGCGCTATCGGAATGCTTTTCTGTCAACTGATTGGAAGCATTGTCTATTTGTCTTCCACAGTTTCGACTCCTTTGTAGACTATTTCATCGACGGCTAGTGTCTTCAAGTTCCAATGCCAAAGTTTTCATCTGCTCGTGGACCCCGTAGTTAATCTTTCTTCCGCAGTTGCAGCTCCTCAGTGAACTAGCTTGTCGCTCCATTGTTCTTAGTTCTTCTGACCGCTGACAAATTTCTTCTATTGTCGCGCTATCGAAATGTTTCTTGTCATCGATCGGAAGTCATAGTTAGTTTGCTTCCCGCTGTTGCGGCTCCCTAGGGAACTAGCTGGCCGATCGTTAGTCCTTTAAAGTTTCAACACCGATGAGTCTGTATTGTTTCGGAACCCGCAGTAAGTTTCTCTTTCGCCGTTGCGGCTCCGCAATGAACTATTTAGCCGACAGTTTAGTCTTTTCAATTTTCGGCTTCCGTTACTTGACTTTGGCGGCATTTTCCTTTTTCATATCACCTACATTTTGGCACCTTTCAGCTTTACCTAGCCACTGCTTAATCCTTAGTTCTTCTGATCTAATTTCATCGCTATCGGAGGTCATTGGAAGTCTGAATCGAAATGCTTAGTCACTATATTCTTCGCCGTTGTGATGCCTTTGAGAACTAACTCGCTGATTTGTTAAAGTTTTTGAGTCCCGAACTGATTTCATCTGTGATCGGAACTCTTAGTCTGTATTTCCTCCGCTGTGGCGGCGCCATAGTGAACAAAGACTCCACAATGTCAGCGATCAGAACTCCAAATCTTCTCACCATCAGAACTTTTAACAGCTATATTCTCCGCGGTGGCAGAACCTTTAGCCACTATCTTCTCCGCAATGGCGGAAAAATAGAGGACTACACCTCCAATCACTGTCCAAAAATGTTCCAATGGCAGTAAAAATTTTAGCAATATGCCTAACTGCCGAAGGGGTATTCCACTCGCCATTTATCTTCCATCTTTCATTGGCTAATGACATGTTATGATCCTCGCCCAAGCCACTGAGACCACAACTTTGTGAAATTTGCATCAAAAATAGAGGTATTCAAAACTATTAGTGATCTTCATATCCTTCATTGCATCATTTAAATTCTTCATACTATCAAAAATAAATTTATTTTATTTGGGAGATAACAAGTTCGTAGCAGTATATTTCAATAGATAATACCATAAACCATCCTCCAGATGTTGTGATGCAAACAGGATGGGTTGTGGACATGCCGCCTGATTTTCAATTCTCTTGGCTTTGGTCATTGTATGGGAACAAAACATTACTCTTGTTATACTTTGCAGAGTTGGAGATGCTAAGTATGTCTAGGTCCTTTTATGCCATGAAAAACAATCTAAAATCATCACTTTGGTGCAAAATTATTCCCCAGTTGGAATAACATTCCTATCGAATATAACATATGATTTTACATTTGACGCCACGAACTTCACGAGTCGGCCTATACTCAACGCTTTGGAGTGTTACTCTCTAATCGATACAGATCAAGAAACTTATTCGCAAGGCAGTGAGTGCTTATATTAACCGAGAATATACCTATTTTTGAATAAATTATCCAAATAAGAAGAGATCTTAATGAGAATACCAATCTAGTCCTGCAGCTAAAGTTGTACCTTTCCTTCTCACTAAAAAAAATAAACACACCTTTCATGACTCAAGATCTGTAAATTACCTTTCCTGAACGTATTTTATAGTGCGCTTATAACTATCTATCACAAGCACTTTGCAGACTTGTACTTCCATGTTGGAGTGGCTCTTATCGTGATAATTTTCTCCTAATTATTGTGGAAACTATCAATAAACGGATTGTGCTCGTCACTTGGAAATTTAAGAGGTATTTGGTATGCTTTCTATGGCGAAACTTATATGGAACTAATTTCATCTTCAAAGATTTGTCATTCATTATATTAATTAATCTGAAACTGTATGCAAACTAGTTAATATAATGAATGGTTATTGTGTTGATTGTTTATATGTTAATGAATGGAGAGATAGAATTGCATATTTCTATTGCACTTCAATAATTTGTGTGTGAGATAATTTGATTTGTTGGATATTTCAAACATTTGAGGTTTTTTGGTGAAATCCAACTTATTGTGTTGATCATGACAAAAATTGATTAGAATTGACACCAGTAAATGCTCGGATATGTTTTTGAAGGCATGGCGATATTGTGTTATTGTCATGCAAGGATCTACGAACTGTTTTCATAGTACAAGCTAGTTACTCTTGGAGTTGGGCTTTGTATTGAGTTGGTCACTTCCAAGTCTTGGCCTTGTATTGAGCTCATTACTACCAAGGTTAGACCTCATATTAATCATGCGGGAACTTGGGAAATGAATTTATTTTAAAAATGGATTATCAATGACTAAATTTGTAGACCAAAGGTGTTTTTGAAAGATCGTATATCCTTAGTTGAAAGCAATGGTTTAAGCAAGTAAATTCTTTTATTTAAAATGTGTCAACATAAATTCTTTTATTAAAATGTGTCTAGCATCCATTCATCGTGGTTTTTGTGCGTGTGTATGTGACATCATCTGTTGTTCTTGATGCTCCGAGAAATAAAGTATATGATCCAATAACAGGATGTAGCCATTGTCAATTGGTAAACAAAAAATTGTATTAAGAACGAGGTAAGCGGAAGGATGATCGATTCTATGGCCGCAAATTGCAAGCGAGGAAATGACTAGAGAAGCCAAGGTAAATTGAGGGTATGTTACAATGAAAAAATGAGATGAGATGGTTGGTAGGGTTTATATAAGCATTAGAGCCATGAGATAGTTTACAGAGTTCGTATAAACATCAAAGCTGTGAGAATTAGACAAAATAAAAAGTGATGATATCCAGAGACATCCATTAAACCCTCCACTCCTTGTTTATGGACGCTTATACACCTGTCACCCACTACCCTGGTTAGTCAATCAAGTTTATGGATGCTAATAGACTTGTCACCCTCTACCCCTATTTCTCAATCATGTTTATGGACACTTATACACCTGTAACACACTACCCATGTCTGTCAATCATTGTTTCTACTCCTTTCTCTTCAAGTAGTAGTGGTTCACCATCAACAACGCCAAGCCCATCTATTCAGGCAAGCTCGAAGGGTGGTCCACCATGAACATGAGTTGGATTTCTTATGCATATTTAGGTTACTGGGTATTTTACTTGGACTTTTGTATATGAATGATTTCAGCAGGTTTCCAATGACTCAATACCCTAACTAACCTTTTTTTTCAGAAGGAAAAAATCTTGTCATTGTTATTCCATAAGAGAATCAAAGGGCATCTGACATGCCTTCCCTATCAATAGGGTTACAATCAATCAAGATCAAGAAAGTAATCAGTTACAGCTAGTATCTAGAAACATGTCTCATTCACTCTTGAGCTGGCAATGGGGGAGGGTCACCAAAGCAACATCAGAAGTCTAAAAAACCAAGGCATCAAAAAGAGCATACAATTGTAGCCTATCCCAATTAGTCATGCAGATCGAGAACACAAAAGTGCAGAGCTTCTATCAAAATTGCCCGCTCCATTCACATCAATCCATAAAGGGGTCCATAAAAAAGTGGAGAGAAAAGCTCCTATACCGAGCTCAAAAGAGATGGAAAGTATCAGATGAGGCCAAATGGCCATCAAAAAATTCAAAAAACACACCACATCAAGGAGCCAATGATAGGGTAGATTTTGATAGTCTGTCTGCAAGCTAATTGTGTTCTCGATATGTATGACTGAAGGAAAAGTGAAGAAAACAAGAGATGAGCCCTCTTGTATCCATACACCAATGACTTAAATCCAACGGATGTAAGGAAGCATGGCATTTTGGCCAATTTATGATGACTGTTGAATCACCAAAAACATTGAGACATGGAATCCCCATCAATTTTGCCACAAACAGCAATTCCCAAAGAGCTATCAATTCAGCTTTTGTATTTGTGCAAAAACCCACCCCCATTACAAACTCAAAAGAGTGAGACTCGTTCAGGACCAAGCAAAAACTAGCTCCTCCCTTATAATTTGCAGCTGCCCCATCAAAGAAGCCATATGGAAGGACTAAAGAAGCGCCCGACCCACAAACCCTGGGATTCTTGATCTTCATACTTGAATCCGGATACATCAGGAAGTAATATTCTATTAAATTGTCACAGTGATTTAGGAATTGAAAACACAGTCTCACAAAGAATAAAGACAGATAATCATAAAATTGGCAAAATGGTACTGCGGTGGAAGTAGCAGCTCTGTATAATCAAATGAATAATTAATAATACAATACAATGATCATGTTGGAAGCATGAATTCCAAATCAATTCTAATTCCCAAGGAGGTCATTCGAATTGAATGAGTGAATCTAGCTTAACTGAATGTAAGCCATAGTCAACACTCAAGTTAACCACTGATCAAAACCCTAATTGTCTCAACTAAGCCCTAACTGAAGTTGGAGTGCAATAAATGACTGAGTCTAACTGAAAGTAGCTCAGCCACATGTCACTGCAAGCCAACCAACAAGTGGTAGTGCATCAATGACTCCAATGAACCCCGATGAGGTTAACTGAAGTGTAATTGACCATCAGAAGTGGTTGGAGGCGCCCCTATTGACTCCAGTTCATTAAATAATCATTAAATAATCAATTTAATGAAGGAAGGTGCCTTCACTACTCTATTTAACTAATTGTAACCATCAGTTAGCAATATGGGGCATTTATGACACTTCGATCACCCCCGAAGTGCTCCAGTCAGCCTCCCCAAATGTAGGAGAAGGCTTAGTTAGCCTCCTTGACTGAAGGTAGGCATGGGTGTGCCCATGTTGATGTCATACAGTTCTCCTCTGATGTCAATTAAGTCAATAAAACTTAGGATAGTGGTTTAACTAGGACAAATTGACCAAAATGAGTGTGTATGGTGGTAAATGTCTCCAACACCCCCCCTTAAGCTATACTCAGGAGGAGTAGAAAACATAAAGTGTATAAGAATTCTATGGCCCTGGAAACTAAGGCCATAGGTCACCCTATACAACTGAAACTCAAACAATTCTCAAAAAAGAAACCAAGTGAGGAAAAGAGGGAAAACCCAGTGGGAAAAGCCCCCCCTCAAGCTAAACACTGAAAGTAGTTGGATCACCCTGATGAACTCACCCCCAACATTGAACGGAGGTAAGTGAACTTCTTTTCTGAAAATCTCTTTGTGAAGATGTCTACAATCTACTCATCAGTCGGGAAGTATTGCAGAATGATGGTCCTATCATGCACTAGCTCCCTAATATAATGCATGTGTATCTCTACATGCTTGGTCCTTTGCCTGGTAACTGGATTAGTGGATATCTTAATATCACTTTGATTGTCACAAAAGTGGACAGTGGACAAAGTACTACCAAGATCAAACTCTGAAAGAATGCCTTTCAACCAAACAGCTTGGATGCAAGCATTCACCACTCCTCGATACTCGGCCTCTGCTGAAGACAATGCTATGGCATCCTGATTTTTGATATACCAACAAATGGGGCCACCACCAAACATGAAGACATATCTAGAAGTTGACTTTTGATCAATAGAATCGCCCACCCAATCAGAATATGTGTATCCAACCAGCTCTAGCTCGGAGTCTACAGCATAGTGAATGTCGTAGGTCCTAATTCCATGAATGTATTGGAGGATCCTCTTGGCTGCCTTCCAATGAATATCATGGGGCTGCTGCATGTATATTGATACAACATTCATGGCATAACAGATATAAAGCCAAGAATGAGTCAAGTACAATAAGCTACCAATCAGCTGTCGATAAATAGTGCAGTCCATGGGAGGTGTGCTTTTTCCTTCTTCAAGGATGATCCCTGAAAGGAAAGGGCATGGTGTAGGCCTACATTCAGCCATTTTAAACTTGAATAACAGGTCTGATATGTATTTGGACTGAGTGACCATTATCCCATCAGAATTTTGCTCAATTTCGAGCCCCAAATTGCTCATTTCAAATGCATTGTGGAGAGCAGTTTGGATGACTGAAATAGAAGCAACTGTGCTACCTGTGATCAGTAAGTCATCAACATATAAAAAACTAATAATAAAATGACCATCATACTTCTGTATATACACATTTGGATCTGATCTACACCTCTGGAAGTTTTGCAAGAGAAGGAAGGCATCCATCTTGGAATACCACTCTCTTGGGGCTTGTTTTAACCCGTATAGTGACTTCTTTAGCTTGCAAACCAAAGATGGATCAGAGATATAGCCCTCAAGCTACTTCATGTATATCTCCTCATGAATATATCTATGTATAAAGGCTGACTTAACATCCATATGATGCACTTCCCAGTGCTTAGATGCTGAAATTTACAAAACTAGGCGGATGGAGTCCATTTTTGCAACTGGTGCAAAAGTCTCATGGTAGTCCACACCTTGGGCCTAAGAGAAACCTTTTTCCACCAGCATTGCCTTATATTTGCAGGTTCTGCCATCTACAACAACCTTAGTCTAAAACACCCACTTGCATTGAACCAATTTCCTTCCCAGAGGAAGAGAAACTAGCTCTCAAGAAGTGTTTTTCTGAAGAGAATTCATCTCTTCATCCATGGCAACTTGCCATCTCAGATCCTTCTGAGAATGGTATTAGTAATTTGGGTATGAACTTATCATCAAATAACAACTTTCAGACAACAAATAATCCCGACAAGAGAGTGCAATACCTGCTCTTTGGAAATTAGACCGAATTCTCCTTGGATCATCCAGATTTCCAATGTTATCTCCTACAGAGGAGAGTGTCTGTCGGGCCCATGTTGGGAGATGATTTTGTACTTCAGGTTCTGATTCAGCATATGTCATTTGCTGTACACTGATATCAGAAATCAGAGGATTCAAATCAGGGTCATCACCCCCAATTTCAACATCCAAATATTCAGTTGAATAGGAAGGAAGTTCAGCAATTTTCTCCTTCACTAGTTCCACCTCCTAAAGAGGCTCATCGAACTTGACACTCCTTTCGATGATGATCTGTTTTGTTTTGATATCTAGTAGCTTGAAACCTTTTGATTCATCAGGATACCCAATAAACAAACATTCTATGCTTTGCGGTTGCAAATCCCTCCTTTTATCAAGTGGAATTCGAATGCAGTGGACCCAAACACTCCCAGGTTCGACACATCCGGCTTGTGTCTAAAGTATGCTTCAAAAGGGATCTTCCCTTTCACGGATGAGTGTAGAACTCTATTTTGAATGTATGCTGCAGCATGCATGAATTCAGCCCACAAATTTGCAGCCAACTTCTTTGATTCCAACATACAGGTGGTCATTTCCTTGAGAGATCGATTCTTCCTTTCCGCTACACCGTTCTGCTAGGGAGTGTAGGGAATTGAATGTTGGACCTGACTACCACTTTGGGAGAATATGTGCAGCAAAACATTACTGACATACTCCCCACCATTATCAGATCTCAAGGTCTTGATCTTTTTTCCAGATGCATTCTCAAGCAAGGCCTTCAATTCAGTGAATTTTTCACAAACTTCATACTTCTTTTTTATAAAGAAGACCCATGTGTACTTGGAAAAATCATCAATAAAAGTCAGAACATACCTTGATCCATTCATGGATGTGATAGGAATGGGACCACTAATATCAGAATGTATCAACCCCAAGATGTATGTAGCTCGGCTTGCCTTCCCCCGATCGAACTTGTGCTTAGGGTGCTTTCCAACAACACAGCCCTTGCAAATTCCAGTAGTTGCCTTGATGACCGGGAGGCCTTCAACCATGGAGTTTTTCTGTAATTTCTGAAAGTATTTGAAGTTGAGATGGTTGAGCCTCTCATGTCACAGTCTACTAACTTCATTTCCATGAGTCAGCAGTGCGGTAGGCTTTGCATCCGCCACAAAGTGGGAAAACTCATAGGCTTTTGCATGATGGTTTGCAAGGCCTTTTGCAACAAGTTTCCTGGATGCAAGTTCTATGATCTCTACATCATTCAAACTGAAGGATACTCGCTTGGGCACTCCTATATGTGTCATTTGATAGACACTCAAGAGATTTGATGCTAGAGACAATACATACAAAACATTTGAAAAATAGGCATTCTCAAGATCAACCGTACTTTGTCCTTCTAAAATGATGGTGGAGTCATCTCCCATGTGGATGGGGATGGATTTGTCGGTCTCCAGAGATGAGAAGGAGTCTCTTTCAGCCATCATGTGGTTCGAAGCTCCAAAATCTATCAAGATTTCTTTGGACTTCGAAGTGCTTGCCATGAGGGCATGACCTCTTTCATGTTGTGGTTCCCGATCTTGCTGATCTCTCCTCTGAAAGATTTCCGAAAGATTGATGTGATTTCTCTCAAGGAGAGAGGTAGATTCATCAAGTTTCTTCTTCATGCAGGCATGTTCAAGGTGGAATCCCTTCCTGCAGTATGAACACTTGACTTTCTCCTTTCCATGATGCCCTTTTCCTTTGTTCTTCTTTGAGCCAGAAGACTCATCATGCTACTGGTTTTCAACTTTAGGCTTAGGAGCTTCGAATTTATTTTTTGGGTTCTTTTGCTACTTTCCTTTACCCTTCATATCTTTGGGCCAGGAGACATGGAGGGATTGATCACGGGAGGATTTGATGATCCCCATCTGGACAACCTTATCATGTTCGCTTGTTAGGGACTCAATGAAGGCATTGAGTGTAGGCATCTTCCATCCAAGGGTTGTGAGATTCCCCACACGGAATGTAGAGACAAAAACTAAATAATAAGCTCCAAGCTTGGAGAGTATGGCTAGGATGAGCTGATCATCCTCCTTCTCCACTTTGCATTGCTTCAACAATAAGACAATGTGCTTGAACTTTGTGAAAAAATAATTCAAGGTCTCGAAATTGGAAGGTTGGAGAGACATCAACTCATTCTCAAGCTGGTATACTCTCAAATCATCCTGTTTTCCATACAAGGTTTCCAATTTGTCCCAGATTTCCTTTGGAGTCTTCAATCCCGAAAGATGGAAAAGAAGATCCCGAGAAACAGAGAGGCACAATAATCTGAATGCTTCATCCTTCTTGTTCAAGAATCTAGATTTTTCTATCAAAGAAGCAGGCTCTTCTTCAGTGTCCATAGTGACCCTATAGAGTCCTCTGGAATGTAGCTGGATCTCCATGTCTCCTTTCCATGAGTGGAAATTGAACGGAGTCAAGAGTTCTACAGAAGAAGCCATCTGAATCTGCTAGAGCGAATGCTTTCACCTGTTAAAAACGTAAAAAATCACAACAAAATGGGCACCATAACGTCGGACAGCCTGTACATTTTAGGCTTTCATCACACCCAGTATAGTCAATCAAGCAATATTGATCAACAATTTCCTTACTTGGGGTATTAAGTGGTAAGCCTTGGCTTCTGGTGCAGTGCTGGAATTTTTTAGCTTTGCTCAATTTTTCATGCAAGATCTGTCAAAAACCTTGTTTTTGAGAGATCTGAGCTTCGTCCTGCCGTGAGCTCTAATACCATATTAAATTGTCACAGTGATCTAGGAACTGAAAACACAGTCTCACAAAGAATACAGACAGATAATCATAAAATTGGCAAAATGTTGCTGCAATGGAAGTAGCAGCTCTGTATAATCAAATGAATAATGATTAATACAATATAATGATCATGCTGGAAGCATGAATTCTAAAGTAATTCGAACTCCCAAGGAGGTCATTCGAATTGAATGAGTGAGTCTAGCTTAACTGAATGTAAGCCATAGTCAACACTAAAGTTAACCACTGATCAAAACCCTAATTGACTCAACTGATCCCTAACTGAATTTGAAGTGCAATAAATGACTGAGTCTAACTGAAAGTAGCTCAGACACATGTCACTGTAAGCCAACCAACAAGTGGTAGTGCATCAATGACTCCAATGAACCCTGATGAGGTTAACTGAAGTGTAACTGACCATCAGAAGTGGTTGGAGGTGCCCCTGTTGACTCCAGTTCATTAAATAATCATTAAATAATCAATTTAATGAAGGAAGGTGCCTTCACTGCTCTGTTTAACTCATTGTAACCATCAGTTAGCAATATGGGGCATTTATGACACTCCGATCACCCTCGAAGTGCTCCATTTAGCCTCCCCAAATGTAGGAGAAGGATTAGTTAGCCTCCTTGACTGAAGGTAGGCATGGGTGTGCTCATGTTGATGTCATACAGTTCTCGACTGATGTCAATTAAGTCAATAAAACTTAGGATAGTGATTTAACTAGGCCAAATTGACCAAAATGAGTGTGTATGGTGGTAAATGTCTCCAACATATTCAATCTGATGGAGTATGCCCAATGTCGATGGCTTTTTTCCTTCAAATATGCATAGATTTCGTGCTTTCCAAATAACCCAGATGGCGAAAAAGGGTAGGTAACAGCACTCAGAGTGCCTGGAATACCTTGATATCCAAGTACCCAAAAAGGAGCTGAGACTATCACTCTTGAAAAGAGGCTGTAAGTGATACTGCTCACTTAAGCATTCAAATACAATCTTCCAGACAGAACAAGAAGAAAATAAATGATGTACATTGTCCTCACCCAAACCACATAGTGCACAAATGCCAGGCCCGATCCATCCTCTTTTCTGGAGACTGTTCCATGTGAGTATTTTGTTTGCCAATGCCAACCATATGAAACAATGAATTTTCATGGGGATAATGCTAGACCAGAGGAAAGCATGAAGTTTACTTCAGGTCATAGGGGATGAAGAGAGAACAATCAAGTCATATACCAGCTCTGCTGTGACATTACCATCATGTTTATTATGGTCCCAAACTAAGGAATCAGCAAGTGAATTGAGCGAGATCCTACCATGTTCCAAGCACCTAGTGTAATTTTCCCATGCAAATTTCCAATCCCCTACAATATTCAAGTCTTTTGTCGTATACCAGTAATTGTGCTAACCAGGAAGAGTGTTATGTGCATGGATGAGAGAAGTAATACCAAGATCCTCAAGATATTCTCTGAGACCCAAGGGAAGCTCTAATAGGGACTGTGTTCCAATAATCGTATCAATACCCACGAGGATGTTCTCTCCATCACCAACATGCCAAGCCAGGCACTTTCCCAGCCATGAAAGTGTGTGCATGAAACCATTCCAAATCACAAAGGCTCCACGAACTGTAAATTTTTTCCCTCTGAGCCATGAAACAACAGATTGATTCTTCAAATATTTGTTGATTAAAACCTGATGCCATAGACTATTTCCTTGTAGAACCATCCAAAAAAAATTTAATCTCAAGGCCGTGCTGAACCAATGGAAATTTTTTATACCCCAGCCTCCATTCCCTTTTGGCCATGAAAGGTGCATCCAATTCGTCAGATGGTACTTGTGATTTACCCCTGAGGAGCCCCATAGAAAATAAAAAGATATCCTTCTGAGTTTATCCAAGACTGAGGCTAGAATAGGAGAAAGGGCCAGCCAGTAGACCGGTAGGCTTGATAACACTGCTTGAACAAGAATCAGTCTACCCCCAAGGGAGAGATATTTTTGTGACCAATGAAATATCCTTTTTTCATATTTCTGAATCAGCCATAGCCAGTCATTTATCTTTTACCCCAATGGTTTAAGAAAATAACCAAGATACTTGAAGCCTTTAGAAATAGTATCCATTTTGTAAGGAATAACCCTAGGAAGACTAAGAAGGGTCTCTTCATCCACGTTATTAAAGAGAAAACCCGACTTTTCCAAATTGATGATCATCCCAGATGCTTTGCAGAAGGTGCTTAAAATGACTTCGAAATCCATCCATTCATGCAAGGCACCAGCTCCTAGAAGGATAACATCATCAATGAATAAGAGGTGTGTAAGAGCAAGGGAAAATGTGATTTGTATACCTCTGATAAGACCATTTTCCCTAGCATCAAAAATCAAGAGACTGAGACCTTCGATGACAAGTAAGAATAGTAAGGGAGACAAGGGGCAGCCTTGTCTGATGCCTCTAGATCCACTAAAGAACTTGGACGGAGTGCCATTAACCAACACAACAAAGTTAGCTGATGTTAAGCATCCCATAACCTAGTTGACTCCCAAGAGAGGCACCCCTATCTGGATCAATATGAGTCTAATATAAGACCAATTCACTCTGGCAAAAGCTTTAACCAAGTCCAACTTAAGTATGAGAGCACAACTATTTTTCGTTCTGACAGTATGTAGAATCTCTTGTGTAATACCAATGGGCTCGACAATTTGACGATTTTTTAGAATCCCAAATTGTTCCTTGTAGATGTGGGAATCCAGATGAGGTTTTAATCTGACAGCTATAATTTTTTATATGAGCTTATAGATCAAATTACACAAAGAGATTGGCCTAAAGTCAGTGAAGGTAGTAGGCTTATCCTTCTTAGGGATCAGGGCTAGGAAGGTGGAACTCAGAGAGGGAGCAATCCTTCTAGATCTCCTAGAAAATTCCACATCTCTGAGTAAATCCCTACCCATCAGGTCGAAAAAGTGAATAAAGAATTCAATTGGCCAGCCATCCAGACCTGGGCTCTTATCATTTTTGAAGGATCTCAAAGCTCCCTCAATCTCAGTCATAGAAACACTTCCAATGAAACCACCAGCCTCCTCAAAAGAGAGCATAGAAGGGTACAACATGACAACTTTGAGCTGGGCCTGAATACAGGTTTGTTTATCATCTCTAAAGATGTGAGAAAAATGTCTTTGTCCTAGTTCCTCAAGAGCTGCCTCATCCTCCACACTGTGTCCATCTTCATCCTCTAAAGCCCAAATAGCATTTTGATTCCTGCGTCTGGAAGCCAAAGCATGAAAAAACTTGGTATTTGAGTCTCCGGGCTCTTCCCACTTTGCTCTACTCTTGAGTTTCCATGTGAGCAGGTAGTGGTCCAATAACGCCTTTTTTTTTAATCTGAACAGATTCAAAGACGACTGATCCTCATGGGATATAATACCCGAGGAAGAACAAGTAATAAAGGCACCAATTTCACCATCCAGTCTATGAGACTCCAACTCCATAACATCTCCTTCTTTTTTTTATCCAAGACTTGACTTCCCTTTTAAGCAATCTGAGCTTGTGGGACTCTAACTAACCTAACCTTAAACACCAAACAAACTCATTATGAAGATAGATAAAGCCTTATGTTTTGCAAATTCAATCTCATAAATGCTGACATAAATTCTGGGACTCTATAATGCTAACTAACCTAACCTTAAACACCGAAAAAACTCGTTATAAAGATAGATAAAGCCTTATGTTTTGCAAAGTCAATCTCATAATATCTAAATGCTAACATAAATTCTGCGTGGAAGTACACTAAAATGGTGTACATAAAATTCCAATAGTTACAAGAAAATAATATTATAGCACTATATATGAGAAGAATTAATTTAAGAGTTTGGAAAAGAAATAGTCAAAGCCCGAATCTTACACTATTTTTTAAATTTGAAGAATAAACTATTAATGACTAAATGGATACGGGGATTTGTCCAATGGGTAGCTACAATCAATTGTGCAGAGCCAACATTATTTATTTATTTTGCTTGGGTATAAGAACTTGAAAACATAGACAACATGGTGAATGATAGAAGAAAATTGGCATGTAATGGCATAAATGATATAGACCATGTGGTGAATAGTAGAAGAAAGTTGACACGGGGATTCCTCTGTAATTTATATTTTCTGGCCTTTTTGTTTATGGATTCTTGTTCTAGGAATCACTTATGAATTTGAAGGTTGAAGAAAGGCTTATGGGTGTCTAATGAGCGTTCATATTTATATTAGTTTTTTTGCAAAGAAATGTAACAATAAGAAAATGACTTTGTGTTCGTTCGATTGTAATTTTCAGTTTCATATATCAAAGCTTATGGCTCAGAGGGCCTCCACATTCCATCATTGTGGTTTTGGGATCCACAAGGACCGAAGGGCGCCATGCCTTTGCCTTTACATGTAGTGAAGAGAAAAGGTAAAAACAAATTCAATGGAATTGTTACATCTATCAAAACTTGTGCCCCCTGAGCTACAATATGTGCACGGAAGGGGGTTGGCTTCCGCATGCATTACATCATGAAAATTGGACAACAAGCTACTAATGGACATCATAACTATATACTATTGATATTCAATACGAAGATTGACTTGGGATATTAAAAACTTAAAACACGATTTCTTCATGTGTCAACCTTATTTGGCCATTCAATGATCTTCAATACATGAGATTATAAGAAGACCCACGTGAATGGTCAACAGGAAAAATGGTGTCGCTTGTGCAAATTATGATGTGCAGAAATTTTGATGTCTCACATAGTTCAAGTTTCAATTTCAAAGGTATAGTCTCTCCACGTCTAGGTCGGGTCTCAGTTTCAAAGGTATAGTTCCTCCACATCCATGGGTTTCAAGGTTCTCTAAAGCTACCTAAAACTTGGAAAACTCCTATAACTATGCTCCTTGATTTTTGGACTTTATTGCTTTGTAAGATTTCGTTGGCATAGGTGAAAACATTGACTTAATCACCGAATGTTTTTAAATCTAAAAAATTTATGTACAAAAGCCTTTTGGAGGAAACTTATTTTCACTTATGTGACGATTTATAAGTTTGATGTAATGTATTTTCACTTATTTTCCTAGACTTGCTTTCATCACATAAACTTATATTATCTACACGCAACTTTCTCTCATTTTTGAAACATATCGAAGTTCTCTTCGGTGTTTCATTTTCCCACTTTAGGGTATGCTAGTTATATAAATTTAAATTTAAGAAAATTCAATTTACAAAAATCACCTTTGAAATATCATCACCAAATTAGTGTATCCATTTGTATGTCACCACTTAAAGACAACCGTGGGTAGAAAATTATGTCATTTGAAAGCTATTGAAGTGACAAGCTAAATCCGATTCCATTAGATTTGTGTAGGGCCACATATGACCTAGACATCTAGTTACTAAAGGGAATGTTGGATTAAAATACCTTAAAAAATAATGAAGCGTAGTGGATATGATCTTTTCACCCAAATAACACTTTGGAGTGTCTAACAAGTTAAGGTATTGCGCATAAAGTTTCCTTTATGTAATCATGCTAGTACAAAGATCTGATGTATGGATGTAAGGTCTAAAGTTGGTTGGTCTCACTTTCATGGTTGTAAAATTTATGTATAGTTTTTTTAGTCTTTTAAATAAAATTATAGCTTTTATTATGTGAAAAAAAATTATTTATTTTGATAATTTTTTATATTTATATTTCTTGAAAGTGTGGTGATAAATTTTCACAAGGTGAAAAAACTAAAATACTTTTTTTTAAATGTAAAGAAACAATATTAAATAGAATATTTTCGAAGTGTCGAATCATTCATAACTTGATATGTATAGTAAAAGTAAATTGGGATTCTTAGCAACAAAAGTTTGGTAAAAAGATTTAGCATCAACTAACTTCCACCGTTAATGGATCAAGTAAATCAACGTAAAACGATAAAAATATTTGACCTGGTAAAGAAAGGATTTACACTACAAATTGATAAAGTTAAACTTGTTTTTTTTATTAAATGATATCAAAATTTTCATGATTGACGGAGAGTATTTTACACTTCAAAATGTTGAAAGATAGGTCACGTATGTAATATTATAAATTAAAATGAAAAATAATTATAATTTATAAAATAAGAAAATTATTAGTAATTATTATAATGTAAAAATATATTAGTTTAAGTTTATATTTTTTAATATATGATAAATTTATATGTTAGATTATTTTTAGTTTGTTTTAATATTTAATAAATTTAGAATTAAGATAGACATATGTGAGCTTACGACATTTTATTATATAATGGTGATGGTTTATAATACTATATTTTTTTGTTTGTGATGGTTTATAATACTATATTTTTTTGTTTGTGATGGTTTATAATACTATATTTTTTTTGTTTGTGATGGTTTATATACTATATTTTTTTGTTTTATATTACCTATTTTATTTATTGATCTTAATCTCACAATAACGAGCACCATCCAGAAACCAAACTTTAAAAATAGTTTACACTTAGAAAATTGAACCCTTTTTTAAAATTTAATGTTTATTTGTTTGTATGTTTGTTTTCTTTGTTTTCATTAAAATGTAACTATTATATTTGAGATTATATTTGATTGACCTATGCCATCATGATTATGTTATGTTACACTTTCATGTTGGGTTTTAGAAAGTTCCTTATAACATATATATTAGCATTTGCACTAAGAGGTGCAAAGAAACGTCAAGAGGGTAAAAATATTGAGTTTTTCACAACTAAACCTTTCTGACTTATCTTGGGAGATTGGAAATTACATTTTAATATTTTTGTGAGTATTACTGACCGAACTTACAATTGAGGTTTTACCTCAAGACATTGATGACTAAATACATCAATGACAATCCCCGATTAGAGGATCAACGTATCTCTCTCCCCCCGCTTTCTCCTCGCCCCTCTCTTTCTCCCCCTCTCCCCCTCTCCCCTGATATTTCTTCGTCTCCTCACTCCTCTCCCCACCCCCCTCCTCTCTCTCTCTCTCTCTCTCTCTCTCTCTCTCTCTCTCTATCTTTTCCTGTTACATGACTCTGAATTAAAATACAAACCAATATTATTAAGATGACTAAAATAATATTAATATAATATCAATGCAGAGTGTGTAAATTAAGAGCAGAGTGCGGAACCCAGAAAAAGTGAAGAGTTGCAAGTTTCAAAGGTCTCGAAGCTGACTTTCGCATCCCGAACTGGAAATCGAAAACTGGCAAAGCGTGAAAGTGTGGGAACCCTGTTTCGTAAGTGGAGGAGCCGACTTCCGCAATGCTAACCGAAAATATGAAATCGGGAAGGTGTGAGAGTGCGGAAGACGTGTTTCTCATTGAGATGTATTGTTTTTTTTAATTAATAGTATTTGTTTTTAATAATAACATTTCAAGTGAATTTTAATGTAAAAATTCTGGGACAATGACTTAGAAACCTCTTAAATTGGAGTTGAGAGTTAATGAAATTATAAATAATTTAAATTTATATAAAAATTAACAGTTTACTTTTTTATGATTATTTAAAAAATATTTAAAAGTTAACTGCTTATATTAACCAGTAACTTCTCCTCTAAAATGGAGTCATGAAAATATAACCTTGTTGAAGCCTCGTTTGGTTATGTGGTTGAAAAGGGTTCCTAGGCTTACAACAGAAGATGAAAACCTAGCCAAAGGCTTCGGGAAATCCTACGCAAGTATTACCCTATCCTCGAGCTATTTGGTGTAGTTAACACCCATGAATATTTGGCCTCCACTGGCACTCTGTGAGTCAGTAAAATTTGATCGTTTGAGGCTCACTTTTCCAATGTAGGAAAACGAGATGGTTGGGGCAAAAATAAAAGGAAAATGCAACTTAACTGTAAAAGGAAATCTAATCTATACCTACACTATCCTAAGAGATGTATTTGGTTTTTCACAAATTAACCTGAGATGTAAGACAGGCAAGCATTTAATCCAATTAACAGAAACATAAACAAGATCGTTTACTTATCGTTTTAACTTACAATCAATTAATAAAAATTAACTGACAGGAACCTAAAATTAACGCATTCAAAGTCAACCTACAATGAGTATGCCAATTAAAAAATTAACATATGTATTATCGAATTTACTATATAATCATTTGCAGAAATAGATAAATATTTTAATAAAATAAACTCTATTAAAACTTTGTCAGGACATGATTCACTAGCAGAAAAAAATCAAGGCTATGAATAAATGCACTAATTGATCACAAAAGACTAACAGTAATATTGATTTATCTAAAACAGGAAAAATCATAATTCGTTAAGGAAACTTAATCAAATAAACAACAAGAGATATGAAAGAATATCATAACTGTATTGAATAGATTTGCAAAAATTTACAAAACCTCAATTAAACAGAGGTATCTCCAGACTCTTGTCCAGATTTTTCCCTTCCAAAAAGTCCCTATTACTTGTGAAACTCACCCTTTAAATAATTATTACAAAGAGTAGATTTCCATCAAATTGGGATCGAAAAGTCTAAATAAAACTAATATCCAAGGAAATCCCGCCATCTGTTCCAAATCCCTAGCAATTCCTCAATGTTGGGATAGTTAGTTGATTCGAAACCAAGTTGAGCATCACATTTATAATTCTCCATTTCGTTTTTAGCTAACTTATGCCAGATGCAAATGTAAATGAGGACCTTTCCCTCAATAGCCAACGATTGTCTGATTAATTGATCCACGTCTTCAATGTTAATATGATCGAGCCCTTGGATTTTCTCCCTTGCTTCATCTCATCGGTGTTCAACCTGCTCGATCATCAATCCTAGAGTACAGGCGTTTTCAATAAGATATACAGTGGGAAAAATAAAAGTCTCCATGATACTGTCAACAGCATACCATCTTCTTCCACGCATGGCTTGTGCCTTTTTAATAGTATCTTCAACCATCTCATTAAGATCAAGCCAAGAACCCAGTACTATTCTGACTTTCTTTAGCTGAAAGCTGCTGAGGATGATGATGTTTTTTGGATTGTCCTTCATGTACATTTTCCAGTCTAGAATGTCATCATAAGCCTTGGAATCTTTCTCCCTCTTTTCCACTTGGTCTTCAAGTACAATAGCCTTCTAACCAAAAGCAATATGGGTTTCATAAATATCATTTAAAGTGTGGAACAAGTCAGTTATTAACTCATAATTCTCCTGATTTGTCCTGATAGCCAACTCCTTAAATTCTTCTTGTGAAAACCTAGAGAACGAAGAGGAAGCTGCACTTGCAGTTGCATCTTCACATTGCTTTTCAAGTGAGGTTATCCTCTGTGTAAAGGAAACATTTGCAGTCTTCTCATTTTGTAGCTCAACCTGAAGAGAAGCACTTTTGACCTGTAGTTCATTATACTTATCCTCAGATGTCTTCAGAAGATCAGCAACATGAGCCTCATGTTCCCTTTTAGTCTTCTCAAGTATTTCCTTCAGATGGGTTATCTCTTCTTTCCTCCTGTCAAACTCCCTATTTAAAGTGTTAACAGCATGGAGGTTCGCACCTGTGAATGCACCCAAAGCAATAGTTGTATCTGTTGCATCTACCTGTGGGTCACCAGACTGTCACAGTCCAAACTATTTGGTCAGAAACATATACATCCATCCCACTTTGATCCCTAGTCCTCTTTTTGCTCTTTTTGACCACTGCTTTATCCGACTTGCTATAATAATAATCTCCAAGAGAGATGACAATGTCTTCATCAAACTCAGCTCTTAGATCAGTGGATGTAGAAGTCTCAATCACTGTAGACACCAAAGAGGATGTCTGGATAATGATAGGAGAGGGCATGGTCATGGTAATGTGAGTGGTGAAAGGAGAAATGTTTTGAACATGGGCTACTTTAGAGATTGAAGAGAAGAGTGGGGTTGAAGATTCAAAAGATGGGAAGTGGTGAGGAAGACACCAAAACCTTTTGAGTACCAGATGATGTTGACAAAGTAACTGAGGGTAGGTGTAGGGGAATCTTGAAAATTGGTGCTTCTGAAATGGTAGGTAGTGACATGGAGGTTTCCACGGCAGGAGATGTGACAGATATAGATGTGGAGGTCAGAGCCGCATACAATTGAGATAGTGCAGGTGATATGGGTGCTCTAGTAGGCAAGGTAGACAAATTCTGCATGGATGAAAGGAGCAATGTTGAAGACGAGGAGCTAGAAATAGAAGAAGATTGTGAAACTATAGAGATAGGGATAAAACCTTTCTTACCATCACCATTGAGCAGATCTGTGAATGATTGCAAATGTTGATCCACCTCTTCAATGATAGGTGCAAAGGCTATCATGTCTTCTTCCAAGTCTAAATCATCCAAATTGATAGTAGGAGTTATAGAGGAAGAAACCTTCACCTTCAATCTTTTGAATGGATTTTGTTCAGCCATTTCTTGATTATCAGTTGAATGAGTGACTGCAGTAATCACCAGGATATCAGTAACATTCTTAGTAGTTGTAGCTTCCTAAGTATCCAGCACAGAGGTCATCATTACTAGTTTCTATCTTGACTATGTTGAGGTATGTATTAAGGCTTTGACCTGTTGCGAAACTGTTACCTCTGGAAGGTCTTCCATTAGACCTTTGCCCTTGTCTCCATCCGGATGAGTTTCCATTGATGGATCATTTTGTTGCTTAGGCATCATTTTCTTCTGTCCTTTATTACTTTCTCCAAGAGGCCAACCTGCAGTGACCTATAACCCTGAATCTTGTCTTTCAGTTCCTTTTTATGCTGCAAGATTTGGGCTTGCTCATCCTTTCTTTTGGCTCTATCCAAGACTTTAGAAAATGTATTAACACCCTGGTAAATGGAATCATTGGGAAGTTCCTCATGCAGATAAGCAATTTTGATATGGTACTGCTTAAAGTGGGCATCGAGGAATCCCTTGGGATCATCTTTCCTCTTGCTCGCAAAACCGAGCTTCAAGGACTCTATATGTTCACCCAATACTGTAGCCCAGGTTGAAGTTGGGATAACCAACAATCCAAGGTTCAAAGCAAATTTGGGCCAAGCTTTTTTCTTCAAGCCAATGAGCCTCCTATAAACCCCGTCATTGACAGTCTGGAAAGCAACTTCTTCTAGGACCAACCTGTCAAGGACAATTCTAGGTAGCACATGAACAGTGTTGCTACCCCAAATCGTGATGTACGAAAAATACTCACCAACATACCAGTCACCCATTGTAGCAATGAAAGCTCTAGCTTCAGCTGAAAATGCAGGAGCATCCTTCTTGAAGATTGAAAAATAGATGTTGCCAAGGAAGTGTTCACATATATCATAGAACCTGGATGCATAGTTCATATCCCACAATTCTGAATAATAAATGGGCACTGGGGGAGCCGGTAAATTCCAGTTCCATCCCAAGTTGGGATATTGGAACTCGATGCAAAATATATCATAAATGAAGGCTAAAAAGAAGAAATTGGGTTTCTTTCTAGCATTGGCCTTCTGATAGTCTTGCATGGAGTTTTTGAGTTCTAGCGACAAGATGGATGCCCATGGGAAATAATCGTCGGTTGCTAAAACATGATGAGCTATTGGAGCCCATTCAGCCATGAACACATAACAATTAGGAAGGCCATGCAGTCTACATAACATAGTTGCCAATAAGTAATAGGGTTCTTTGAACCGGGTAACAAGGTAAAGGTCATCAAACCTTTGCGAGAATTTACTAGGTCCGTGCATCCAAGATTTTAACATTTCATCGAAATTGAACCTAGTTTTGGAGGCTTTTGCAAATTCTTCGATAAGGAGTTGTCTTATCAGTTTAAGGCCATAAGCCCTGATAAATACCTCGGGACGAAAATTGCCTAGCTGTGACCCTGCACTATCGTTGAAAGAACAGTCTTTGGGGTTTGCATGTTCTGCAATCCATTTGACCACGTCATTGTAGGGGAGGATAGCAGCAGCAATAGAGTGAAGTCCAAAATCCTTGATTCTTTGTTAAGCCAGCTGGTTGTCTTGGATATCAGGAAAATCGTCATTGTCAAAAATTGCATAAACCCTAGGCCATTCAATCTGGTAGGTATCAGTGATTCTGCCACTGGTATCTGAGAAAATACCAAAGTTCAGGTCCTTGGTTAACATATCCTTTTGGAGTTTTTTGCAGCAGGTAACTCTTGTCATTATTGGAAATTGGAAAAACTCTATTTAAAACAAAAAACAACAGGAAGCGAGAAATCAAAACTAATTCAGGCTTGACTACAGTAATAAATTGAATGAATAAATGACCAAGACACTAACCTGTAATGGAACTAGACTATGACGACGTTGCCTGGTAAAAACGTAGAGAAAATTCACGCAACGCAGTAATTCGCAACAGTAAAAAATGGTAAAGAAATTGTAAAAGACCAGCCTATATATAGATTTTTCGCGAGTCAAATTAGGACCGTCGGATTAAAACAAATGGACGGCCGAGATTAAACCTGGCGAGATGTGGGATCATAACACGAGATTTAAATTTTGTTAACCATCCTGCACCCCACATTCTGAAATTTTGGGATGCGGTATACGGGAAAACAAAAGAAACGAAGTTTTATTCAATCTTTCCTAAAACCCGCATCCCGTAATTTGTGGGTTGCGGGTTGCAGGACCACACAAAAAAAAAAAATCAATCAAACTACACCCGCATCAAGCATCCCAAAATTTCGGGATCCGGGTTGCAGGATGACACACAATACTTACAAAAATGCTCATGCATCCTGCATTCCAAAATTTCAGGATGTGGGTTGCGGGATGGAAAACTTGCAAATAATAAATTTCAAGCTCCCACAACTTGCATTACGGGATGCGGGATGCAGAATGAAATAATATTTGCAAAAGATAGTCTTCTGCAACTCACCCAAAAGCAAACAAATCATGCATAAATTCCAAAATTCAATGAAGTTATATCAAAGAAACCATGACAAACGTTATGGGGATCCCAAAACAACTTAAGAAATTCAAAAACAGTTACATTTGTATGTGTAATTGGGGCTCCCGTGTTTTGGATAACATGGAATCTGTTGTACCTACAACAAACCTTCAAAATCATATGTGATTCTAATCATAACCACTATTTTAAAATACAAATATGTGATTATAATCGTATGTTTGTATTAATAATATTATTTACATGACTCTTAATTAATATTAAAATACAAACCAATATTATTTAGATGACTAAAATAATATTAATATAATATCAATGCAGAGTGTGTAAATTAAGAGCAGAGTGCGAAACCCGGGATAGTGAAGAATTGCAAGTTGCAAAATTCCAAAGGCTAACTTCTACATCCCAAACCGAAAATTTGAAACCAGAAAAGCATGAAAGTGCGGGAACCCTGTTTCGTAAGTGGAGGAGCCAACTTCCACAATCCAAACCAGAAATCGGAAATCAAGAAGGTGTGAGAGTTCATAAATTGGGAAGGTGTGAGAGTGCGGTGTCACAATCAAAACCTCAGTCAACAAGCTCACCCAAAAAAGAAGATGTGTCATCTACAGAAGAGATAGCATATTTTGGAGAAGATGTAGTTGTTTGCTTAGTGAAATATTATTGGAGCAAGAAGCAGAAGGCCATTTTGAAGAAAGGTTCAGAGAGGACAAGAGAATGCCTGCTCAAACACGTGCCTATGCTTGATAAAATTTTCTGGAAAATTGATGCTCCTAATGAAAAGCAAGGAGCATAAAATACAGCAACTTCTATTGGATCTTTTGCAGGTGCTAAGTATAACTCAGTGTCATGGTTGATTAAAGATCTCTGCAATAAGGAATAGGAACTACATAAAGCAAGAAAGGATCCAGATGCATATGAGGCATGTCACCTTAAGGATGTTAAGTTCCTTAAAGAAGAGCATCAAGATAAACAGACACAATGGGAAAACAAAATCGAGAGTGTGAAGCATCAGCTTGAGAAATTAGAGATTGTCAACAAGCAACAATCTGATCACAATTATACCCTAGAGAATCAACTGAAAGAATTACAAATATCTTCAGTTGCCTCATCATCTTCAACATTCACAGTTGAAGAAATTAAATAGTTGGCTTGTAGGGTAAATGAGTAGTATCATCAATGCATGACCAGCTTGTATACAGGGTTGTGTGAAATACAGGAACTATTCAAAACATTTGAAGAATAGTCACATGTCCTCGAGGATCATGGTACTCGGAAAACTATCGCAATTAAGGCATTGGAAAATGTGACTGGCTGGCAAATAGATATGAGAGACGAAGCGAAGGATATTCCAATAATGGATCAACTTCAGGTTAAGAAGGTGTTATAGCCCAAAATGACACATCTCTGCCTGTGACCACTTTCCCATGATTTCGTCGCATGTCGACACTTCCTGAAAGTCACTGAAAAAACACCTATCTTGGAGGACCCATATCTTGAGTTCTGTAACTCCGTTTGACCTCATTTCTACGCCGTTGGAAAGGTATTTCAGTTAGCTAAAACTTTCCTGAAGACACCAAAGTCTAAAAATGCCTAGAAATACCCTAAAAATACATTTTTTGTCCATTCGCGATTTTCCTTAAGGAAAACCCACGAATGTGCCTCTTAGCATTTAAAACATTAAAACATGAGTTAATTGGAGATTAGTTATTTCATTTAACTTAATTTCCTTAACTGTTGTAACTTCTCCAACCTTCAAAACTATAATCTCCAATTAACTCATGTTTTAATGTTTTAAATGCTAAGAGGCACATTCGTGGGTTTTCCTTAAGGAAAATCGCGAATGGACAAAAAACGGATTTTTAGGGTACTTCTGGGCATTTTTAGACTTTGGTGTCTTCAGGAAAGTTTTATCTAACTGAAATACCTTTCCAACGGCGTAGAAATGAGGTCAAACGGAGTTACAAAACTCAAGATATGGGTCCTCCAAGATAGGTGTTTTTTCAGTGACTTTCAGGAAGTGTCGACATGCGACGAAATCATGGGAAAGTGGTCACAGGAAGAGATGTGTCATTTTGGGCTATAACAGAAGGTCAAAGTGATTTTTGAAACTTGGGGAAGCATTTTCGATGTAGTACGAAGCATCAACGGAGATGGCCAGGAAGCATGCAAGCATAGGTGGAAAGCTTCAGATGTTTTATTCAATTTCTTAGGGTTTCCTATGCTAGAACCAATTGAAGAAGCATATTCCCCCAAGATAAAATTAGATGAAGTTAAACAATCTTGTGTTGTAGCCAAGAACATAATTCAGGTTTGACTTAGATTAAACTAGAAGACATTTCAAGTTGGATCGAGATACCTTATTCTGCGATAGTTAGGATAGAGGTTTATGTTGGTAAATGGAAGACAGTGAAGAAGAGGGAGATTGCATCCGAGGTTTTGAGGGCACAAATACATATGGAACAAGATAAATCCCAAGACATTGATTTCTTGATGGACTTAAATGCCAAGTGGCGTTCCTTCTTAGCTCAAAATAAAACTGTTTGATCTTGTAACCCTACATGTGGGAATATTTTTTGTTGTAATACTTGATAATGTTACTTAAAGGGGAAAATTTTCCAAGTAGGGGAGAACAATTGTTTGGAGACTAAGCATAGGAATGTGCGAATGTCCTACATGTTAATGAAATTATAGTTATGTTGATGTAACAGTAACTTCGGAATGTATTCACTTGTATTTCTTATGTATTGTAGCCCAATGTTTATTCCAGGATGTATTTGTAATGTACTTGAGTCATGTCATGCCTCGAGGTTCCTATCGGGAGTTTCTATAATGTAAACAAGTCATGTCAAGTCAAGGTGGGTAACCCTCTTATTGTCTAAGGGTTAAAGTCCCCACAGTTCCGAGGCACTAGGGTTATTATACTCACCTAGTGAAGTCGGCCCTAGTTGGGTTTGGTCAAGTTGAGAATTAGTATAAATAAAGATCTAGCCTCTCTATTTATAACACACTCACTCACACTCAGTTGTAGCGCATAGCTAAGGAAGAGAAAGACACAGGGGCAAGGAATAAAGAGGTTACTACTGTCGGGAGATCATCTTACTATTTTTGGGTTTCACTTTTGGTGTTGATTCTATCTCTGAGGAAGTTGTGGGATTTTCTCCATTTATGGTTTCCCCAAGGAAAAACATTGTGTTCATTGTCTCTTGTGTTTAATTGTTGTGCTTGTTGTTCTCTTAGTTAAAGATCCTAATGTTATGCTAGCTTAATGTTAAAAATATAACATGGTATCAAAGCTAACCTGAGAAGAAGACACTGTGCAGCTGCAAGAACTAGGGATTCCTATTTTGTGGATCTCTCTCCACATATTTTCAGCAAAATTAGGGTGGAATAACTCTCCTCCCTAGGGTGCATCTTTCTGTTGAAGCAGAATCCAATTCTGAGGTTTTTCAGTTTTGGACCCGACACTACTGCCAAAAATTAGGGCTTTTCACAGAAGTGGAATTTTTTAGTGATCCCATGCCTGGATTGATCTCCTCCCCAAAATTGAAGTTAGGGATCAAATTCAAAGCATTTGGTTGGATAGAATTCCGGAAAAAGCAAAACCCTAATCTACTCCTGAACCAGCACTACAGGATTTCAACTCCAAATCCAGATCTGACATCTTGACCTAGTAAGATCTAAATCTTTTGTATTTCCATTTGAGGTTCTCATTTAAGATGCCTCATCATACCAAGCTTAAGGGAGATGATAACTTCCGAGCCTGGAAGTATAGGATCTCCCTGGTCCTGGAAGAAAAATGAGTTGGACTCCTATATCAGTGAGGAGGTTCCAGTTCCAGAGGGAGATGAGGCCAAGGCCTTACATAAGAAGAAGTTGGTTATGGCAAAGAGGATCATTGCTGATTCTATCAAGGATCACCTCATACCACAGGTGTCCTCCCTCAAGACACCTAAATCCATGTTTGATGCCCTAACCAAACTGTTTGAAGGAAAGAACATCAATAGGAAGATGACTTTAAGGAACCAGTTGAAGAATGTAAAGATCCAGAATGAGGATACCATCCAGTCATACTTCACAAGGGTCTCCCAGATCAAAGAACAGCTAGAAGCAGTAGATGAAGAAGTGGAGAATGCAGAAATTATGATGACAACCTTGAATGGTCTCCATGGGTCATGGGATTCTTTCATCCAAGGAATCTGTGCTAGGAAGAAGTTAGTCAAGTTTAGTAGACTATGGGAAGAATGTTCACAAGAAGAAGCTCGGATAGCAGCTCGAGAAGAAAATATGGGAATTGAAGATCAAGCTCTCACTATACACTCCAAGAAAGGAAGAAGGGAAAATTATCATCACCAAGGTAAGCATTCTCATCAGAAAAACAATCCTGTAAGAATGGATCCATCCAAACTCAGATGTTATACATGCGATGAAATAGGACACTTTGCTAGAAATTGTCCCATGAATAAGAATGGATCCAAGAAGAAGAAGAACTCCAAAAGAAGACATCATGCTCACACTGCTGAGGATGATGATCCTCCCAGGAAGAGAGTAAAGCAAGAAAGTGAAGACTCTTCAAATGAAGATGAATATGTTCTGATCTTCGCTCTCGCGGGAATTGTCACTCATGGAAGAAAAGATTGGCTTATTGACAGTGGGGCTTCCAAACACATGACAGGTTTCAAGGAATCCGTTAAGAAACTATCCAAACATAATTCACCCCATAAGGTGAAACTTGGGGATGACTACCAATATCCCATAAAAGGTAGTGGTGAATCCTCCTACAAACTAGACTCAAGAAAATCTATGAAAATGAAGGATGTCTTGTTTGTACCAGGACTAAAGAAGAATCTTCTATCCATATCAGCATTAGATGTAAAAGGCATGAGGGTTGCATTTATAGATGGCCAAGTCCTCATGTGCTCAAGAGGAAAGACTATTGAGGATGCAATAGTAATTAGAGAACAAGAAGGAGGTTTATACAAATTGAAGGGCTATCCAGAACAAGCTTTGGTCCATGACACAGTAGAGCCAAATGAACTTTGGCACAGAAGGCTTGCACATGTGCATTATAGAGCACTACCACTTGCAAGCAAAGTTGTTGAAGGTCTTCCAGAAATTCAAGCACAACATGAAGGGGTCTGCAAAGGATGTGCGAAAGGAAAGAATACAAAGAAGACATTTCCAAGTAGCGAGAGCAAGGAAAAAGGAATCTTGGAAATCATCCACTCCGATGTATGCGGACCAATGTCATCAAGTTCACTAAGCGGGTATGTATACTATGTTTCTTTCATTGATGACTTTTATAGGAAGACATGGATTTACTTCATGAAGAACAAAGACGAAGTTTTCAGCAAGTTCAAGGAATTCAAATCCTTGATCGAGAACCACACAGAAAAGGAGATCAAGACCTTTCAATCAGATAATGCTAGAGATCAAATGAATTCAAAGACTTATGCAAACAATCAAGGATTAAGAGGGATTTATCCACTCCATATAATCCACAATAGAATGGGGTTGCAGAGAGGAAGAATAGAACTATCATGGAAGCTACAAGAGCAATGCTTCATGATCAAGATCTTCCCATGCATCTATGGGAGGAAGCTTCCAGAATAGCAGTGTATGTACAAAACCATACTCCACACAGAGTACTTGAGAACAAGACACCTGAAAAAGGTTTTTCCAGCAAGAAACCAGAAGTCATCCATCTTAGAATATTTATATGTCCAGTGTACATACACATTCCAAAAGAGAAGAGAATGAAACTAGATCCTTCAGGAAAGAAGGGTATATTTGTGGGATACTCTGAAAGCTCGAAGTCTTACAGAATATACTTCCCAGGATTCAAGAAGATCGACATCAGCAGGGATGTAACATTTGATGAAGACTCAGCTTACAACAAATCCAGAAAGAGACCTGTTGAAGAACCTGATGAAGTAGAAGCACCCAGAATTCATGATACAACCATGAATGAATAAATTCAAGAAGAAGATCAAGAATTTGAAGAACCACAAAGACCTGTAGATCCACCTCAAGAGAAGAATCCTCACAACAGGAAACCTGCTTGGGTATGAGAAATTATCCAAGGTGCGGAAAGATATGGGGCTCCAGAAGAGCATCATAGAGAAAGAAAGAGAACCAGATATTGCTCCGGATATGTAGCTTTACTATTTGACTTTATCAATGAAGAACCTTCCAATTATGAAGAAGCAGCAGAACGAAAAGAATGGAAGGATGCTAGGATCGAAGAGTATCAATTGATCATGAAAAATGATGTTTGGGATGTTGTCCCAAGACCAGAAGGGAAGCCGGTTGTAACTTCCAAATGGATCTACAAGATCAAGCATGCTGTAGATGGTAGCATAGAGAAATATAAGGCAAGATTCGTGGCTCGAGGTTTCTCCCAGAAAGAAGGAATAAACTATGAAGAAACCTTTGCACCTATAGCCAGATACAATTCCATCAGATCAGTACTTGCTCTGGCTGTAGTAATGAAATGGAAGATACACCAAATGGATGTCAATACTGCTTTCTCAAATGGTGTAGTGGAACAGGAAGTGTATGTAGAACAACCACTTGGTTTTGAGACACATGACAGGGAGTATCATGTGTGCAGATTGAAGAAAGACCTGTACGGTTTGAAATAGACACCCAGGACATGGTACAACAAAATTGACACCTTTCTATCCAGTTTGGGCTTTACCAAGTGTAAAGCAGATTCCAACCTTTACTACAAGGTTGAATATGGAAACCCAGTGATTCTCCTACTGTATGTAGATGATCTATTTGTAACATGTATGGATGGGTTGATTACTGATACAAAGAGAAAGATTACTGCCGAGTTTCAAATGAAGGACTTGGGTATGATGCATTATTTTCTAGGCATGGAGGTGTGGCAGAATGCGGATGGAATCTCCCTCGGACAAGGGAAGTATGTAGTAGAGATCCTGAAGAGGTTTGGGATGATGGATTGCAAGACCATGACCACACCTATGGCATCGAACCTAAAGCTATTAAGTGATACTTGATCAAATATGGTTGATGCTACGATGTATCGTCAAATGATTGGGTCCTTGATGTATCTGACGAACACGAGACCAGAAATTTGCTTTGCTGTGAACACCTTGAGCTAGTTCTTGATAGATCCAAGACATGTTCACTTGATTGATGTGTTAGTTTTTCATCACATTAAGCTAGAATTATGATCTTAGGATATTTTCACTGAGAGAATAACCAGCACAGCAATAAAACATAAGCAAATCACAAGAGACAAGAGACACAAAGAGTTTTCCTCAGGGAAACCATAAAGGAGAAAACCCCACAACTTCCTTAGAGATAAAATCAACACCAAAACAGTAAGAGATCTCCCAACAGCAGTGGCCTTCTAGTCCCAGTATATTTCCTCCTCCACAAGTGCGCCTCACTTAAGAGAGTGAATGATGTGTGTGTTAAATAGAGAGTCTCACTCTCTATTTATATTCTTTCGTTCACTTGAATTGCATTTTCACACGTAGGCTCAACCTAGTAATTACTACTCGAGCCTACACCTTAATTAGTGTATAATAACTCAAGTGCCCTGAGACTGTGGGGACTTACCTAATGACTTGATATGACTTGATTACATTATTAATCCTCTCGATTAGAACATTGGGGCATGACCACATGACTCAAATACATAATAGAAACATCCTGGAATAAACATCGGGTTACAATACATAAGATACATAGAAGAATACATTCTGAAGTTACATATACATCAACAATCCCTCTTAACTAGGAAGGTATTCTTTCGACACAATTTTCAACAATGGTCTTCTTCTCTGTATAAGCTGGATCATCTCGTCTTCAAGTCATCTTCATCTTCAAGTCATCTTTGTCTTCAAGTCATCTTTGGATCTGGATCATCTCTCGATCTGGATCATCATCACTGGATCTAGATCATCTCTCGATCTGGATCATCATCACTGGATCTGGATCATCTCTCGATCTAGATCATCATCGTTGGATCTGGATCATCTCTCGATCTAGATCATCATCGAACATCATCACTGGATCTAGATCATCTCTCGATCTGGATCAACATCACTGGACTGGATCTAGATCATCACTCGATTTGGATCTGGATCTGGATCATCTCTCGATCTGGATCATCACTGCTGGATCATCATTACTGGATCTGGATCATCACTTGATCTGGATCAACACTGGTGCTATCTCATGATTCTTCTCGTCATAGGAAGTTCTACAGAGCCATCCATTTTTCATGCTGGTTGTAGGCCTACCCTCATGTAGGTCTTCGCCCAGCACTTACATCTGACCTACTCATCAGAAAGGCACGCCCAGCACTCACATCTGATCATGTAGTAACCTACAATCCCATCAGAAAGGCCCAGCACTCACATTAACCAGCATGATAGGACACACCTACTATCATCTATGAAATGGCTCAACACTTACAACCACCAGCATGATAGGACACACCTACTATCATCTGTGGAAAGGCACAGCACTCACATCCACCAACATGGTAGGACACACCTACTACCATCTGTGGAAACGCTCAGCACTTACAATCACCAGCATGGTAGGACACACCTACCACCATCTGTGAAAAGGCTCTGCACTTACAATCACCAGCATGGTAGGACACACCTACTGCCATCTGTGAAAAGGCACTGCACTTACAGTCACCAACATGGTAGGACACACCTACTACCATCTGTGAAAAGGCATTGCACTTACAGTCACCAGCATGATAGGACACACCTACTATCATCTGTGAAATGGCATAGCACTTATAGTCACCAGCATGATAGGACACACCTACTATCATCTGTGACAAGGCTCAGCACTTACATCCATCCAGGCGGGAACAAATCCTGCTCACAATGATGGAAGGGCATGCAATCATATCTGATCATGAGGGGAACACATCCCAGCAATCATATCAGAATGGCCCCTATTCCTCCTCGATTGAGCTACCTGATAACTGACCAGGCGCCTCCATTCTCTAGGAGAATGGTAGTTGCCCTTACATCTAACCTGCTCATCGGAATGGCCAACACTCACATCTGACATGGAAGGAACTTAATCTTTTAGCCATGAACAGAATGGTTCAGCCCTTACATCTGAACAAGTGGGAACACATCCCTCTATCACATCAGAATGGCTACTCAGTTCTTACACTAAGTGTTCCTGGTAACTGACCAGGTGCCTCCATTCCTAGAATGGCAATTGCTCTTACATCTGTCCTGCTCGACAGAATGGCCAGCACTCATATATGACATGGAAGGGAGCAACCCTACCACCATGTCAGAATGGCTCAGCCCTTATATCTGACCTACTCGTCAAAATGGCTATGGATCTCAGCATTCATATCTGACATGGAAGGAACCAATCCTCTCACCATGACAGAATGGCTCAGCCCTTACATCTGACCATGGAAGGAACCAATACTCTCACCATGTCAGAATGGCTATGGGTCTCATCACTTTCTCTGGGAGGAAGCCTCGATCTGGAGAACACCAAGTCTCTCTCTGAAGTACTCGGACTTCAGCCTAGCTAATGGCTTCGTCAATACATCAGCTATCTGTTCCTCCGTCGCAACATACAGGAGCTTCACTGCTCCTCTCTACACCATATCCTTGATATAGTGATACTTGATCTCGATATGCTTCGACTTGTCATGAAACATTGGATTCTCTGACAACTTCACGCAACTCTGGTTGTCACAATGTATACAAGTAGCATCTAACTGGAGATCAAACATATCAGACAGTAGCTTCCGCATCTATACTACCTCACAACTAGCTGAACAAGATACGACATACTTTGCTTCAGCCGTACTCAGTGCCATACGGGATTACTTCCTGCTAAACCAAGAGATCACACCTGATCCCATACTGGAGCAGCATCCTGAAGTACTCTTCCTGTCGATGGCACTGTCTGCCCAATCTGAATCAACATAACCTTCCAGGTTAATCTTCTGATTCGCATCGTACTTGAGCCCATAATCAATTGTACCCTTCAGGTACCTCAGAATATGCTTTGCAGCAGTCAAGTGAACACTTCTCGGATCTGTCAGGTACTGGCTCAAGTTGTTCACAGCAAAGCACATATCTGGTCTCGTGTTCGACAGGTACATCAATGACCCAATCATCTAACGATACATCGTAGCATCGACCGACTCTGACGAAGCATCACTCAATAGCTACAGGTTCGATGCCATAGGTGTGGCCATCGCCTTGCATTCCATCATCTCGAACCTCTTCAGGATATCTACTGCATACTTCCCTTGTCCAAGGAAGATCCCATCTGTACTCTGCCACACCTCCATACCTAGAACAGTAGTGCATCGACACATAACAGGAGCATCACTGGTCTTCCACCTTCAACCTTGGATCAAAGGTTGGAATCCGCTTTACTCTCAGTAAAGCCTAGAATCATCAGTAATATGCCCATCTTGTTGTACCATGTCGAACCTCAGGATCTTCTGCAATCACTCCCTCTGAAGCGGAGCATCATACTCCCTCTGTCTTCCGTACTCTATGCACCGAAACATTCTGT
>LPNX010908561.1:302396-359418 GCA_001517045.1 Pseudotsuga menziesii
CTGCAAAGCATATTCTGAGGTACCTGAGGGGTACAATTGATTATGGGCTCAAGTATGAGGCAAATCAGAAGATTAACTTGGAAGGTTATGTTGATTCAGATTGGGCAAGCAGTGCCATTGATAAGAAGAGCACTTCAGGGTGTTACTTCAGTATGGGATCAGGTGTGATCTCTTGGTTTAGCAGGAATCAATCATGTGTGGCACTGAGTACAGCTGAAGCAGGGTATGTCGCAGCTTGTTCAGCTAGTTGTGAGGCAGTATGGCTGTGGAAGCTACTGTATGATTTATTTGATCTCCAGATTGATGCTACTTGTATACATTGTGACAATCAGAGTTGCGTGAATTTGTCAAAGAATCCAGTGTTCCATGACAAGTCAAAGCATATCGAGATCAAGTATCACTATATCAAGGATATGGTGCAGAGGGGAGTAATTAAGCTCCAGTATGTTGCGACAGAGGAACAAATAGCTAATGTGTTGACAAATCCATTGGCTAGGGTGAAGTTTGAGTACTTAAAGGAGAATCTTGGTGTTCTCCAGATCGAGGTTTCCTCCAAAAGGAAATGATGAGACCCAGAGCCATTCTGACATGGTGAGAGGATTGGTTCCTTCCATGGTTAGATGTAAGGGCTAATCCATTCTGTCATGGTGAGAGGATTGGCTCCTTCCATGTCAGATATGAGTGCTGATCCATTATGATGTGACTGTAGGATTGGTTCCTACATGATCAGAAGTAAGCGTTGAATGCCATTCTTAGAATGGAGGCACCTGGTCAGTTACCAGGTAGCTCAGTCTGGGACTGGGGGCCATTCTAGTATGATTGTAGGATTGGTTCCTACAAGATCAAATGTGAGTGCACTCCCTTCTGACATTGGTTGTCAAATGTAAGTTTAGAGCCCTTTCGGCATGAAGGATTGGTTCCTTGCATGGTCGAATATAAGTGTTGAGCCCTTCTGACATTGGTTGTCAGATGTAAGTGTAGAGCCTTTCAGCATGGAGGATTGGTTCCTTGCATGGCCAAGTGTAAGTACTGAAGCCTTTCTGACATTGGTTAACAGACGTGAGTGCTGGGCCTTTCTGACATTGGTTAACAGACGTGAGTGCTGGGCCTTTCTGACAGGGTTGTGGGAAGTTTTCCCACATGGTCAGATGTGAGTGTTGGGCGTGCCTTTCTGATATGATTATAGGATTGGTTCCTACATGATCAAATGTAAGTACTGGGTGGGCCATTCTGACTTAGGGTCAAATATAAGTGCTGGAAGAAGACCTACATGGAGGCTAGGCCTACAACCAGCATGAAAAAGGGTTGGCTCTGTAGAACTTCCTATGACAAGAAGAATCATGAGATAGCACCCGTGAAGATCCAGTGATGATGATCCATCAGAGATTATCCAGATACAAATATGATTCTCCAGAGATGATCCAGATCCAGTGATGATGATCCAGATCGAGTGATGATCCAGATCCAGGTAAAGATGACTTGAAGATGAAGGTGAATTGAAGATAGAGGTGACTCGAAGGTGAAGATGACGAAGACTCGATGATGATCCAAATGATACAGAGAAGAAGACTTGTGCTGATAAATTGTGTTGAGAGAATACCTTCCTAGTTAAGAGGGAGTGTTGATGTAATTGTAACTTCGGAATTTATTCACTTGTATTTCTTATGTATTGTAACCTGATGTTTATTCCGAGATGTATTTGTAATGTATTTGAGTCATGCCATGCCCCAAGGTTCCTATCAGGAGTTTCTATAATGTAAACAAGTCATGTCAAGTCATGGTGGGTAACCCTCCTATTGTCTAAGGGTTAAAGTCCCCACAGTTTCGGGGCACTAGGGTTATTAGACTCACCTAGTGAAGTCGGCCCTAGTTGGGTTTAGTCAAGTCGGGAATTAGTATAAATAGAGAGCTAGCCTCTCTATTTATCACACACTCACTCACACTTAGTTGTAGCGCATAGCTGAGGAAGATAAAGACATTGGGGCAAGGAAGAAAGAGATTACTGCTGTCGGGAGATCATCTTACTGTTTTTGGGTTTCACTTTTGGTGTTGATTCTATCTCTGAGGAAGTTGTGGGGTTTTCTGCATTTATGGTTTCCCCGAGGAAAAACACTGTGTTCATTGTCTCTTGTGTTTGATTGTTGTGCTTGTTGTTCTCTCAGTTAAATATCCTAATGTTATGCCAGCTTAATGTTAAAAATATAACAAGTTATTCATGCTTTGTTTCATGGTTGTTTGTAAAATGTTTGTTAACAAATTATAGCTATTGTTCTATTTTTATTGGCTTGTTGATTATCAATGGTATGTTAAAGCAATGTTACCTGGTATATATAAATTTGTTTTCTTCTATTTCATATATCGTAAATGAATGATTTTGTTTAACTTATGTCATTTATTATGTTCCTTTCTTTAATTAGTATTACTTCTTGGATGTATTGAATATTTTTAAGCATGTTCATAAACCTTATACAATATTTGCTTTAAGATTTATTTCAACTTGGTTGTAGAGACTGATGCTAACTGGAATAGTTGTGTCGTAAGAAAATAAATCACTTTTATCTTTATCTTTTTCAATTATCAAAACCTAGTTTCATGTTGTATATCGATTTAGTCAAGTGGGGAATCGATCATTGAAACCCTAAAAAACAGTTTTCCAATTACCAATATTGAAGAACGACAATGAAAGATATATAAGGAAAGATTTATAGTTTTTGAAACATTTTAATGATTTTCAATTGAATAAGATAACACTATTAGTTATGTAATGTTTTATGGTTTTTTATTAAATTTGTTTTATCAATTTTGAGTTATTCTTTAGTATTTGCAGTATATTGATTATAAGCTGTGGATGTATTAAATGTGTTGATTTATGTATTGAGTTTGCATTACAATCTTGACATATCTATTATATTTTTATCATTTAAGCAATATGATCTTAGGATCTTATCTTAGAGAATAACATGCACATCAAAAACCATAAGAGAAAAGAGACACAAAGAATTTTCCTTGGGCAAACCATCAAGGAGAAAACCCCGCAACTTCCTCAGAGATAGAATGAGCACCAGTGGCAGTAGTAAAACCAAAAAACATAAAGATGATCTCCAACAGCTTGTTCTCTCTCTCTCACTCATGCGCCCCAATGAGTGAGTGCGTGTGTGATAAATAGAGAGGCTCACTCTCTATTTATATTCTTTCGTTCACTTAATGTCCACTTCAACATGTCGGCCCCACTTAACAATTACTTACTAGGGCTGACATCTCTAGGAGAGTGTAATAACCCGAGTGCCCCACAACTATGGGGACTTTACCCTCCGATCAACAAGGAGGGTTAACCTTGACACAATTGTGATGACTATTTCCTCGACTTACAATGGAGGGTTAACCTCAATGACTTTACATGACTTGTTTACATTATTGAATCTCCCGATCAGAACATCGAGGCATGAAATGACCCAATTACATTATAGATACTTCCCAGAATAAACATTGGGGTACAATACATAAGATATACAAGTGAATACATTCCGAAGTTACAAATACATCAACACTCCCTCTTAACTAGGAAGGTATTCTCTCGACACAATTTATCAGCACAAGTATTCTTCTCTCTATCATCTGGATCACCATCAAGTCATCTTCATCTTCAAGTCATCTTCATCGTCAAGTCATCTTCATTGTCAATTCATCTTCATCAATTCTATATCATCACTAGATCTGTATCATCACTGGATCATCATCAAGTCTGGATCATCACTTGATCTGGAGCATCACTGGATCATCATCAAGTCTGGATCATTACTCGATCTGGATCATCACTAGATCATCATCAAGTCTGGATCATCACTTGATTTGGATCGTCACTATATCATCATCATCATCACTACTTCCGCTATCTCAATCAATGGTGCTATCTCTTCATTCTTCTCGTCACAGGAAGTTCTACAGAGCCAACCCTTTTTCATGCTAGTTTTAGGCCTAGCCTCCAGGTAGGTCTTCAATGTCTTCAACACTTATATCTGACCATGGAATGAACCATGTCAGAAATTCCTGACCAACACTTACATTTTACCATGGAATGAACCATGTCAGAAAGGCAAGTCGAGCACTCACATCTGACCATGGGAGGAACACATCCAAAACCCATGTCAGAAAGGCCCAGCACTCACATCTGACCTCATCATGTCAGAAAGGCTCTACACTTACATTTGATCTCATCATGTCTGAAAGGCTCTACGCTTACATCCAACCTCCATTAGAGGAATTTTGGGGTCTAAAATGGGCCTCCTAAGGAATATAATAAAATAATAGTTAAAATAATATTGATTAATTTTGGAGGAAGAAAGAAAAAAACTACTTTTTGTGTTTGTATTTTCGACATATCTCCCTGTGTTTTTACTCAAATTTCGATCAGGAGAGCTCGTTGGATGCGGAATTTGATCCCGCATCCAACGAGTACCCACATTGAATACTTTTGAGTATCCACATCTAACAAGCTCTCCCGATCGAAATTTGAGTAAAAACACAATGAGATATGTCGAAAATACGAACAAAAAAAGTAGTTTTTTTTAATGGCAAATATGTCAATTCAACCATTATGGTTGACTTATTTTATTGAAATTCTATTGGTTCTTGAATTCCAACTCACAAAAACTTATTTTGGCACGTTTTCTTATAAGGCCCATTTTAGACCCCAAATTTCCTCTAATGATCATGTCAGAAAGGCTCTCAGCTCTAGGCTGAGTATTCCTGGTAACTGACTAGGTGCCTCCATTCTCCCAAAGAATGGCCTCTCAGTACTAAGTTGAGTATTCCTGGTAACTGACCAGGTGCCTCCATTCTCCCAAATAATGGCCTCTCATCACTAAGCTGAGTATTCCTGGTAACTTACCAAGTGCCTCCATTCTCCCAGAGAATGGTCTCTCAACACTAAGCTAAGTATTCCTGGTAACTGACCAGGTGCCTCCATTCTCCCAGAGAATGGCCTCTTAGCACTAAGCTGAGTATTCCTGGTAACTGACCAGGTGCCTCCATTCTCCCAGAGAATGGACTCTCAACACTAACATGCGTATTCCTGGTAACTAACCAGGTGCCTCCATTCTCCCAAAGAATGGCCTCTCAACACTGAGCTGAGTATTCCTGGTAACTGACCAGGTGCCTCCATTCTCCCAAAGAATGGCCTTCAGTACTTATATATTATCATGTGGTAACACATCCCTCAATCACATCAGAATGGCTCTGCACTGATCATGTGGTAACACAACCCACAATCACATTAGAATATCTCTGCATTGATCATGTGGTAACACAACCCAAAATCACATCAAAGCATATCTGCACTTACATCTGACCATGTGAAGCTCAGGATTCCACCATGTCAGAAGGGCCACAACACTTACATCTGACCATGGAAGGAACCAATCCTCTCACCATGTCAGAAGGGCTCACGGACTCATCACTTCCTGTTGGAAGGAACCTCGATCTGGAGAACACCAATCTTCTCTTTGAAGTAATCAAATTTCACTCTAGCCATTTCTAACATAGAATCATATCAGGGTTGATTATGTCCAAGGATAACCTGCAAGCTTCGCCGGGACCTATTACATCCTAGGACAACCTACAGGACTGATTACGTCTAAGCAACCTATGAGCTTCACCAGGATTTATGATCAAACAACCTGTCTCACTGACTATGCTAGAACTCCCTCTTTCAAGATATCTTGATATGGATCACTTCTCCTCTCTGCATCATACAAAAATGCAATTCAGATAAACCAAATCAAATAGTATTTTTCAAAGGAAACATACTACCTCCCAAATAGAAAGTGGCAACATCTTTTTCCTTGGCTGTACTCAGTGCCACGCAAGACTGCTTCCTGTTGCACCAAGAAGTGATCTTCCTATCAATGCCACTGCCTGCCCAATCTGAATACACATAACCCTCCAGGTTAATGTTCTGATTCACCTCATAATTGAGCTCATATTCAACTGTACCCTTCAGGTACCTCACTGCATGCTTTGCAACCATCAGGTGAACATGTCTCAATGTGTTCATAGCAAAGAAAATATCTGGTCTTGTATTCTCCAGGTACATCAAGAAACAACTCATATGACAATACATCATGGCATCAACTGACTCTGATGAAGCAACACTCAATAGCTTTAGGTTCAGTGCCATAGGTGTGGTTATGGCCATGCAATCCATCATCCTGAACCTCTTCAGGATCTCTACTGAATACTTCCCTTGTCAACACCTCCATGCCCAGAAAGTAGTGCATCATATCCAAGTCCTTCATGGTCTATGCCTTATGCCATGAATCTTTCCTTGTATCCCACGATGTTTCCATCTATTGCATGATGGAACTACGAACTTCCCTTCAGGTCTTGATACCACATCCTAGACATCATTCTTATTGAACTGGTCTTCCCTTTATTCTTGGCTACTTCTTCATAGTTTGAAGGTTCTACATCAATGATGTCGCTACATTCATCATATTATTCTTCATTCTTGGATTATTTCTCGAACTGTCATCACTTGTTCTTCGGAAGAAGTCTCGTCCTTCTTGTAGGTGATTGTACGCGATTTTTCCTACAAGTCAAATGCATTAGTTATATGGTTAGGAACATTTCATAAGGTATATTCATATTGAAAAATTCTTTTGCGTCAAGATATATGATCATGCAACTATTTTAGCTAATACAACATTCATCCATATCTCATGGAAACTTTCTAGATGACTTCCATCTCTACCAGGACAACATTGAGATTGTGCACTAATCCAATATGTCAGCAAAGAGGTTTCATTCTAGATAAGTAGCAATGGAGAGTTGTATAGCACCATGAGCTACTTACCCATCACATGCATATTAGTAGTATACTGTCATTAATGCAAACATTCTATCATGCATAATACATCAACTGAATATAAACAAATGCATAACAAAACAATATCATGAAATGACAATGAAATACTTATCTTTATTTGTTTCGTGGGTAGACTCCTTCTTTCAGCTTCATCATCTTCTTCATTCATAACAACATCATTTCTTATCCAAATTCTCAATATGGATAAGGGGATCTTCAAGAATTGAGTTCTTCGTATTCCTCATCACTTGAGGTATTTCTTTGAATTGTGAAATCTTGATCTTCAGTTGCTCCCATCTTCTTTTCTCTTATTATGAGTCAAGCTTCTTCTTGTGTGTGCTCTTCCCAGAGTCTGCTGAAAGTAATCACTTTCTTCTGGCACACATTCCTTGAATGAATGAATCCCATGATGCTGGGAGGCCATTCAAGGTGGTTATCACAAATTATGCATTCTCCACTTCTTCTTCTACCACTTCAAGAGACCCTTGTAAAGTATGACTGTATGGTCTCTGCATTTTGGATCTTCGCATTCTTCAATTGTTTTCTCAAAGTTATCTTTCAATTTATGTTCTTCCCTTAAAATATCTTGGTCAAGGAATCAAACATCTCTTTCGGTGTCTTTACTTGTGCTATAAGGTTATTTGTGATTGAATCAGCAATGATCCTCTTGGCCTTGACCAAGTTCTTCTTGTGTAAGGCTTTTAGCCTCATCTCCCTCTGGAACTGGAACCTCTCTAATTATGTACATGTCTAATTAATTTTCTTCAAGAACTAGTGAGATCCTATACTTCCATGCTTGGAATTTTTCAGCCTCACCAAGCTTGTTATCAAGCTGGTGTGATTAGTCATCTTGAAATGAGAACCTCAACTGTAAATAGCAAAAGCTTAGATCTTACTGATTTGAGGTGTCCATCCTGGTTCTAAAGCTGGCTGATCTACAGAAACCCTAATTTTAAAAACTTGAAATCTTTTAGATCTGATTGGATAGAAAGACAGACCTCTTCAAGGCGAGTTGTCCAATGTACTCATTTTCAGAAAACATTGGAGGGAAGCTCCTAGAACAGGAAGCCCTAGTTTACCAATTTCTTCTATAGAAATTCCTGATACTGTTTCTGAATTATCTATGAAATCACTATTCCTCTATATCTAAAATTGATTAATAAGGTAGCCTCATCTGTTCTTGTTCCAACACCATAGGTTTCATCAGAATTGGTTTCACCCATTGGTATTTATGAGAGTTTTCCCAAGGTTACCTCTTTCATGACTGTTTATCATATCGATGTTGTATGGACTGCCATGTGTCACTGTTTCATCTTCAGGGTCTGCAACCTATACCAAAAAAATTACAGTATGTTCCATTTCTAGAACATCTTGATAAATTTCATTTGGACCTTCGTATCCCAAGATATAGCAATTCTCCCCAGGTGTCCTGTTTGGGGAGGAATCCTGGGAGAGGCTAGAACCCTAACTTGGAGGAATCATATCTCCTAGAATATAGTGAATCTGAGGCTGAAACTTGGATACAGTGTACATAAAGAATTTATCTTCGACCTGTGAATGTTTTGGCACCTGATCCTTCTCCAATATCGAAATATATTGAATCTACCAAAACTATCAATTTTAGTATTTTAGGGTTTTTCAGGCCCGAGGTCAAACTAGGGTTTGACTTTCCTGAAGTTTCACCCAACCAAAAATCTTGATCCAGGTCTCTAAAATTATATTTTGATGAGGATATCAATCCTATGTTGGGCTCACTGAAAAATTCCTCTTCTGTAAAAATCCCTAATTTCCCGCACCAAAAACTGAAAATGCCCGGAATCAAATTCTGCTTCGACAGAAAGATGCACCCTTCAATGGAGAGTTAGCCTATCCTTCTTTTGCTGATGGATTGTGGAGAGAGACACAAAAATTAAGAATCCCTAGCTTTTGCAGCTGCACAGTGTCTTCTTCTCAGGTTAGCTCTGATACCATGTTAGATTTTTATCACTTAAGCAATATGATCTTAGGATCTTATCTGAGAGAATAACATGCATAGCAATAAACACAAGAGACAAGAGACACAAAGAATTTTCCTCAGGGAAACCATCAAGGAGAAATCCCCGCAACTTCCTCAGAGATAGAATGAGCACCAATGGCAGTAGTAAAACCAAAAAACATAAAGATGATATCCAACAGCTTGTTCTCTCTCTCTCTCACTTAAGAGAGCTTCTCCTCTCTCACTTAAGAGAGCTTCTTCACTCTCTATTTATATTCTTTCATTCACTTAATTTCCACTTCAACATGTTGGCCCCACTTAACAATTACTTACTAGGGCCGACATCTCTAGGAGAGTTTAATAACCCTAGTGCCCCACAACTGTGGGGACTTTACCCTCTGATCAACAAGGAGGGTTAACCTTGACACAATTGTGAGGACTATTGCCCCGACTTACAATGGAGGGTTAACCTCAATGATTTTACATGACTTGTTTACATTATTGAATCTCCCAATTTGAACATCGGGGCATGACATGACTCAATTACATTATAGATATTTCCCGGAATAAACATCGGGGTACAATACATAAGATATACAAGTGAATACATTCTGAAGTTACAATTACATCAACAATATCAAATGTGCAATGAGTAATTATTTCCTAGCTATCAATTGTATATCATAACTGGGATACTTAAAATCTTTCACAGTTACTATTTGAGTTTGATGAGATAGTTTAGTCTAGAAGCCAAATATTTCAAATTTTCTTGGATCTTTATTGAAACAAAAGTAAATATTTTACATCAACAAGTGACCAAAGAAAAAAAGTACATTTATACAGCAGACAATGAGAAGATTCAAGCACAATTTGGTTTTAAAGACTTTGAAGCAAGTAAGCTTTCCTCTTGTTTCCTATGTTCGACATATCGATTGCCTTGCATTCGAGAGTATCTGGAAAAAAGAGAAAGGTGAAGAAGTGCGTAGGCCAGAAAGAGATGTAACTCTTGATATTGCAGTGAATGTAAGCCCTTGTCTATCAATGTTTCCAATATTTATTGTTCCATTTTGTAGGGCCATACCTTGGGCTTTATGAATTGTTAAACCCCATGCCATTTGAAGTGGTATTTTTCTACGGGATCCTCTTGTTATTGCAGATATTGGAACATAAGTAGGATTAGAAGCATCCCATAAGGGTCCTTTGTAATGAAGGAATTGGATAACAACAAATGATGGCAAGGTAGGAGGTTGCTCATTTAAGTTACAGACAATATGAATGACTTTTCCAAGTGAGTCATTAACAAGTCTTGCTTGAACCCATAAATTAGCAATTAACATGACTTGTTGACCAACAGCAAGGACCTTTAATGACAATTGTTCGTCATCAATGGATTGATGGGAATTTTGGTTCCTTTGTTCTGCAAAGCAATGTGCAATTGGAATATTAAGTTGTTTCAGCATGTGTTTGTTGTGCAGTGAAACAGTGCTATTTGTGGGATACAAATGGATAGATTGTTCAAATGAATAATTTTCGACATGTGAAAGGCATGAGGTTGTTCTTGTCATTAGGAGTGCCCCGTCTTCAACAGTTGGTGTTGCATTTCCAAGGTTTAGCAAGAGTTTCCAAAAGGCAATTTGAGAAGGACTATTTCCTTTTTGTCAGAAAATTGTTTCAAGGGTGATAAAAGTATCAAATGTATGCCAAAGAGCAGCTCCAACAGATGAGCCTACATACATGGGGATGTCTTTTACAGGAGGAAATTGTCCGAAGTCACCAAGAAGAATTATGAAGCAACCACCAAATGGGAATGTACACTGCAATGGGAAAGCTTGACGTAAGCGTACATCAATTTGAGTTAACATTTTTGGTCCAATAAAGCTCGTTTCATCTATGAGAATATAGCGAATATGGTGAAGTTCTTCTTGAAGTTTTGAAAGGGATTGGCCTTCAAGAGGGTGCATTTCACCAATGGGTATTCAAAGAGTAGAATTTATTGTAGATGCGTGTATGTTAAAAGCAGCAACACCAGTTGGAGCAAGAAGAAGAAGTGGGGAGGAATTTTGTTCAGATGCAGTTTGAAGTGCAAATTTGAGGCAAGATATGAGGTATTATTTTCCAATGCCTGCAGTACCTTGAATCACCAATTTTTGTGGTTGAGCATATCTAGTGTTTCTGAAATGGGACATGACAAGATCAAAGGCTATGCGTTGTGTGGGAGACAAGGAATTGGGCGAATTGGAGAAGGATGGGATGTCTTCATGTAGTTGGATGGACAAGCGATTGAGGTCAATGAATGATGTTGTTGTCTCATGCAAATGGGTGGGTATATTGTTATGTGACCAATTGTGATTTTTGTCAAATTCACGATGGCCAAGCATTTCAAGGTCATTAACTTGGATGTTACTACCTGGTCTCATTTGAGAGAGAAGTTCCCATTCATCCATGGTATGGGGCAATGGAAAGGTAATAGCATCAGAGTTTGAATCATCGAATAGAGGTGTAGAGGGTTCTTCTTATACATGTTCAATATGCCACACAACATATGTGCCTTTAATGTGATGCCAATGAGAAATAATTTCAGAAGTTGTGGTTCCAATATCATGAGGGATGGACCGAAAAGGTTTGTATAGAAGAAGTTCACTCCAACAAAATGGTTCAAAAGATGAAGAATCAGAGGGAGGAATGGAAGTGAAATGTGGATAGACTCTAACAATATTGTCACGCAATTTTTGTTTCAATGGAGTTTTTTTCCTATTAGGCGAGAAAAACCAACAACGAGCAGGTTCAAGCAGAGTTAGATGTTCAAGAGCAATGGGTATTTGCATGTAATCAAAAATGAAGGGGGGTGTTGCAGGGGTGTTATTAGTGTCATTAGAAACACAATGGAAGACAGTTTGGCTCACGTTTAGGGAAAAGAAGTGATGGCTACAAAGCACAAGAGGAAGTTTTTGCAACATGTGACGCGTCTCTTGTGCACTAATATCTCTTTCTAAAACTGTTTGTGCAAGAAATTGTTTGATTGGCTGAAGAATGGGGTCGTCACTTGGTGCAGCATGTGAAAGGTGGGAGAGAATTGCATGGTAGGTTTATGATTTTGGCTCTACTTTTGATGCATACTTTGAAATGTATATGAGAACATCATGTTTACAAAGAACAGGTTGGCAATCAACATTAGCCCTCCATATTGAAAGCATGGTAGGGTTGTGAATATTTAGAAGGGGATCATTTCTTGCAGGATTGTAGGTTTTCCATCCATTTGGATCAATGAATAATGAAGAAGTAGCTTGTAGCTCATATGGAAAACCATAGTAACATTGAACAGATGTTCCTTTTTTGTAAAGGCAAGTTGACTCTGAACATTTGGTGTGCCTTTGAACAAAATTGGCAAGCTCTTCATAGTCAACTGAGTAGTTTGATGCAAATCTCGATGGTGATGCAAGACTGCATGGATCATTTGTAGTAGAATGGTGTGACCCAGATGTGGAAAACTGGGAATTACGAGGATTCCAAGCTGTCTTGTGTGTGTCAAAAAAAATTTGCAACTTCAACTGCAACATCATCTTCCCAATCCAACGTGTCCATATTTGGTGCATTTTCCAACCAAATAAAACCATGAATGTGTGTGGATCCTCTATGCTTCCATTCATATCTACATGGGAGGAAAAATCATATATTAGAAATAAATTGTATAAAGTGAAAAATACAAAGAGAAAAATAGGAAGGAATAGATGGTATAATACCTGTACCAATAATCTGTTATATGAAAACCTTTTTGAAGCACCTCTTCAAGAAATGTTTTGAATATATTTTGCATGTATTGTGATGTAATATGTGGATTTTATATGATTTTTTGAACCTTCCATTGATAGTCTTGAGATAAACAACTAGGACATTTAGCAGGCATTAGAGCATGCAAACTTGGCCATTTTGTGTCAGTTGCACTAAGGGTGAAGAAGAACGTTGGTGTAACTTGTTGATTGATCATATTTGTTGGTTCAACTCTGTTTTTGTTCCAATACGAATGTGTTCCACATAATGAAGACCCAAATCTTGTGACTCACTCACCAATTTTCTCATTAGGCGTGTCTTTCAATTGGTTGGCAAGCTCAAGTACTGTGGGAGGTAGTGTATCTTCAAGATTTTTTTTGACAAAAACAGAGGCAGTAGCATTACTTATATGACGCATAATTAGATTGTATATGTAGTATCGAAAGCGAGGATGTTGGACAAATATATTGTCATGATAGCGAATGAGGTGAAGTGCATATTCGTGCATATCAACCTCATGAATGTGTGGTTGTAATAACATTGATGTACATGTGGGAAACAAAGTTGGAAAATCCATGGAAAGAAGGCCTTCTGTGTTGTACTCATTGATAGGGGACATTTCGATAGGGGGTCAATCAATGGAAGGTGGTAGTGGGATATTTGGCACTTGTAACAACTATCTAATTTCTTCAACCTCAGTTCTAGCATTATTTTGTGTTGAAATAAATGATGAGGATTCCAATTCATATGGTTCAAATGAATTTGGTGGTTGATATGTACAGTACAAGCTTTGTTGATGAGATAATGTAGCATTTTTATTAAGATGCGGAATCAAAGGTGAAATGTCTGTTGAAATAAGAGGCAAAGAAGCTAATGCAATTGGGTTGACTTGTACATCCTTGTATTATGGACCGTTTGCCATTTTGAATTGAAGGGAAGAAAGAACATGTATTTGACTAACAAACAGTTCATATGGATTGTTTGTAGAATTGCATTTCCGAACAACGAGGATGTCAAGTTCTGATACTAAATGCGGTAGGTATCTAGAAATATTGGAAATGTCTTGGGGGAAGAAAATAGTATGGCCAAAGTATTTATATTGACCACCATGAGCATGTGTCACTTGCAAGATTGGGTTATCACGACTAATGAGCATTTCTTCAACCTGTCTAAGTACTGCAAGTACAGCTGGTTGGTTGTCCAGATCCATATTGTTTTCCAATGAAAAGCAATGGCCTTTTCGTTCTAGAATACAACGAGAACAAGCGTATGCACCATGGAATTTTTTTGTTACAATAATAGGGTAACATTCTTTGCAAATCGAGTAGACATGCATATCAGCTAGTTGGTCCATTTTTTTACGAAATCATTGATCTGCATCATTGAGGTGGTTGTTCAATGGATTTGGCACAAGAGATGGAAGTGAAGCTGAGTTGACAGGTTCCGCAAGAGAAATTGAAGAAGACATATCCACAGGCAGACGAGTAGCCCTGTAAAGAAGACGTTGTTTCTTGTTGTTTTTATCTCTGTTTTGTGCATATAAAACTCTTCTTTGTACATTGGCCTGTTCATTGTCATGATTTGGCATAATGCCTACAAGAAAATTGTAAACTTGTTAAACACTTAGAAGCTTTGATTGTTGGCAGCGACACATTTTGTATATGTTTTAACTGCAAACTATATGGATATAAAGCAGAAGATAAAAAACAAATGTTAATTCATTGCATATGGGGAAGTAAGAATGTAGCCTAAAACAATATAACTGGAGTAAATTTTGTTTTTCAAGTTGCAGCTTGATAATTGTAAGAAAACAACAAAATAGAAGAACAAAGTGTAGTGTGAGAAAGTATATATGAAAAAAAAAAGTAACTGTAATTATTGTTATGTACAGAGTAATGAGAAGTTGTGCTCAGAAACAAGAGAACAAAGTTGTGCATTTTATAAAAAACAGAATAGAAAAATAGTATTGTATTTAAAAACTACCATATAGGTTTTATCAAAAATTTCTGTAAGAAGTGGTAAGTGATAGCTTGTACATTGGAAGTAAGAGACTGCAAGAAAGTGGTGCTATAAGAGAGTTAAAAAAATACCCTGCTATGTTGAACAATGAAACAAGGAGTTAAAATTGAGAATTGAAAGCATTCATTATAAACAATGAAGAATGGTTAAGTATCAATTTGAAAAAACGTATATATTTATGTGTCCATCTGAAATTATCATTTATGTGTTTTCAACCATGACAATTACAAATTTTAGGCGTGCAACTCTGCAGAAGGCCTCTATTCTAACTGAAAGAGTAAGAAGTAATTTTTTGTTGCAAATCCTATGTACTATTTCATCAAGTGATGTTGTTTCAATTGAGAGAAGACACAGATCTTTTGCAGAAATTCCCATGAGTAGGTTTGTAGCATCATCAAATGTTATCACACCATGAAGGTATCCAGTGACATCTTCCAAGTCAACCTTTAGTATACATCGGTAGTCACATTCAAGAAACTCTCCATCACATTTAGTGTAATGCCAAATGTCTTCAACTTTGTGGGCAATCTCTTTCATGCATCGTATTCCGTCAACAAAAAGAGGGCATGCAAGGAAATAAAATTCACCCATGTTAACATTTGTGATGGTTGCTACAAGAGAGTACCAAATAGGTTTTTTAGATGATTAAAGAGTTTGTAGGTCATTGATGGCAATGATGTTAGAAGAACCAAAATGAGAGGCATTGAACTTTCGGCTCAACGATGGTGATGCTGAACGAAATCCATTGTCATGAACCATTTTTGGAGAACTGAAGTGTCTTCAATTTTTGGGTTTATAAAAACAGTAGTGTTGGAAATAGTTCCAACATTTTTTCCATTAAAATATGTAACACGTCCACCTTTGATTGCTACAACTAGAGGCGTAGGTAAACCACGCATGTTGGCAAGCTCGACTCCTTCAATTTGGAAATTCTCTCCCCAAAGTGTTATGTCAATACTATATCCTGACATGTCACGAAGTCCAATAGTGTGCTTAACTGTCTCAACACCATCTCGATTTCCGTATTGTGGATGTACGAGAAACTGAAATGACAAGGCCAACAAGGTCCACCATGGAATTGGCAGGCACACTTTGTATTTCTTGAATAGTTTTAAAGTTAAAGGAATAAAAAGGTATTAAGGGGTATTCATTTAAGCATGGTTGGATGGTTGGGGAGAAACCTAGGAAAATCTCATTGTGGCTATTGAAATGGTTGAAAATTGGATTGGATGCTTTCACTGTGCCATTTGATACTATGTACACTATTCCTATATGTATTTAGTCATACAAAGAGCGTGCCAATTCATTGAATTCATATATATATATGTATTTCATCGTGTGAAGCATTAACAATGTCAAATCGAAAGATTTTTCCAGACCCTCGTTGATTTCCATATTCATGTAGCTTTGTCTTGCCAATAACTCGACGTTGAATGTTCCAAAATTTGCTAGAAGAGGAGAGTGATATGAATGGAATAGTTGATGCAGCCAAGGTAGGGTTTTCATCTACTGAGCTAGGATTCACTGGAACAGAGGAACAACTCTGCGATGGAGAAGGCACAGGTAAGTGGTAAGGTGCAGGATCTCCAATAATTGTTGCATCCACTGTGACAACTTCGAGTGCAAGCAATGCGATAGTCCTGTGAGAAGAAGTATGTTAGAGTTCAATGGGATAGAAAAACCTTGGATGCATGAACAGTGTGAAATTGATTAAGTGGATAAAGACAACAAGGAAATTAAACATACGTTACACTATGTGCAATGTTGCATGTACACTTGGTAACTTTGATTATAGATCCTTCTTTTAGCTGTCCAGTTTCTACAAGACTACTATATATAGTTGGAAGCAATAGATCATGCTTGTGAATCCTGTCTGAGATAGAAATTCAGAACTGAATAGATGATGAGTTGAGTGAGTTCACTTGGTTTAATGAGAAGGCCTGTACCAACGGGCAAAGGTTGATAGCACCATGTAGCAAGAGTGAAATATAATCTTCAGTTAGCATGCTCTCCATATCATGATGATTATATTTTCCTGTGAAATGAAACAGGGCATGAACAAACAAAAAATTGTAATGTAACATTGTAACATCCCCGACCCTCCGACCAGGGAAGGGGATGCTACCATGGCGTTAACCATCCAGGCTACTAGCCCCATGAACACGTGAATTCATAAAAATGTTGAAACAGAATGCATTGAAGTAGAACATACACAGATGCAATTATTTATCATACACAGCGGAAGCAACATACATTCATAGAAGCATTCATTCAACATGTCCATCATAATCATTAACAGTAAATAGGATTGCAGAAGTAAAATAGACAAGGTTACTTATCTTATAAGAATTCATTCCGCAACCAGCTACGTCGCTGTAATGTTCCACCCAACCATAGACCAGCGTGCTCCTTAATCTCTCAGCAACGCTACCACCCCCGAGCTAGGCATGATTCTCCAAGGAATAAGGGAACAAGCAGGCTTACACATAGCCAAGGATACACAAAACACAGCCAAGCCAACACAGTTGGGTTTATCAGGCCATCAACAAGACAGCCAAGCCAATGTGGTCAGTTTTATCAGGCCATCCAGGAGCTGGGAAAGGATAAATGCTAAGTTGGTGAGCCCATTACAGAGCTAAGAACACCTACACCAGAACTAGCCTGACTTCTAAGACACCCACACACACCCAACACAAGGAATCAGTCCCTTCTCTGCTACACAGTCCCTTAGGCCCTGCCTTCCCTTCCAATGCTATTCAGGAGTTGTGGAGAAGAAAGCCAACCCTCTAGCTCTGTCTGTGTGGTTTCCAAACACACCAGTTTTATCAAGCAACCCAAGCCAACATCCCTGCTCCCAACACAATCTGAAGACCAACCATTGCACACATGCAATTAATTAGCAATTACAGCTTAACAAGGGAAAACAACTCCTAAGTAGTTCTTGGCCCTACCGTGGCCAAAACAACCCCAAACAATCCGTATTAGCCCCAAAGCGTAAAAGCATACACAACCAACAAACATGGGGAACAACAGCCCATTCTACACAATGAAGCCACTGGGGAAAACTTACACAGACCACACAGGGAAGAGAATACAGTCTCCCAACCTGTGCATGAGGGAAACTTGCACCAAACCCCAAAATTCAGAGGGAAAACACACCCGATTCCACTCTGTGGAAAATAAAACGTGAATGACAATTGATAAGCGGCTCCCCTTCTGGCTGCGTGAGATCAAACATAAGAGATGCTTGTGCATAGAAGTGAACAAACTCCCGTCCCCAAAATGTAAAGGAGACCCCAACAAAACACACTGTAACGTAAGGGAGACCACAGCAAACCCACGAATCAGTCCGTGAGGAAAGTATAAACCCACACCATCCACAAAATCCGTAAAGGAAAACTACGTGAGTAAAACCAGGAAAATTCTGCGCGCGAGAATGAACAAGACTCTGACTCCTGCGTGAGGATGAACAGACCAGGGAAAGAATGGCATCCTGGAGTGCGTGGAAGGAGACTCGTAGTCATTCCTCTGCCCATCATGAGGTTCAATCCGCTAGTAAAGTGTGCGTGTGGGTAAGGACTGACAGTCCTGCCACACTCCACTCCCAGCCATAACTGCCCCAACTAACAGCAGCAGTTTTTAATGGTGGTAGTTGGATAAGACAAGGTGGTGACACATGGATTTTCTCTCATGGCTCAAGGTTTGACAATTCCCCCACCCTTATCCTTGTGAAAATCATGCCCCTTCTCAATTTGGTTGCCACGAACGTAGCTGGTTGGGTTATTTAATTAAAAGATGCATATTTACATGATGACAAAACTCAATATGTATGCCGCATGCCCCGATATAGCACCGGTGACAATTTAAATCTGAAACATAGCATAACCAATCAATGGTGGGGCCTTGGACTTTAGCTCCACACCATGATCATTTACAATATATACATCATATACATCTAATGCAACGGGGTCAAGACCGAGGTGCTACAAACATGTTCATGTGATCAAATGACAAAAAAAATGCATATATGACAAAAAAAATCGCATGAACATATTTCATGATTCTAATTATTGATATTCATTATCTATTATAAATATTAAATATGGACTATTATTCATTATTTGTTATAAATATTCATGCTAAAACTGGGATTTAGCATTTTCGGTTTGCGCTTTCCGTTGTGGCAGTATTGTCGAGATTGATTCTATGGCAGTTGTTCAAAATTTGAAATAAACATTAATAGATTAATTTGTGTAATCTTTCAATTTTTCACAATAATTTTTTTAATTCTTAACTGTAATCATTTTTTCTTCTTCATTATATTACACAGTTTAGAGATTAATTTTTAAATATATCATTTAATATTTTATTCACCATCCCAAAACCCGCATCTCACAATTGCAAGATGCGGGATTACAAAATAGCGAATTTTTATTTATCCCTTTCTGCAATTCGCAATCCCACAAATTGAGGGTTGTGGGTTGCGGAAACACACAGCAAAAATCTTAAATCAAACTACAGGGTAAAAAGCCGAAATCAGAATATTGTTTTTGCTTAAGAATTTTATATGATTTTATGAGAACTAAATTATTGTTAATGTTAATGTTAATGTTGATATTGATCTTAAAAAATTATTTATTAACATTACAGATTAAAATATAAATTTCAAATTTATAAAATTATGTGATAAGATAATAATTATAAATTTTAGATGACTTTATGAGAACTAAATAATTGTTGATGTTGATGTATAAAATTATTTATTAACATTATAAATTAAAATATAAATTTCAAAATTTTTAAACTATATCGTGATCTTGAAAACAATGTCATCAATATGATTCAATTCCATAATATGTATACAATAAATAATTTATGAATCTATAAAAACACTATAATTATTTAATAATTCATTCAAATTTTTGTAAATTTTGAATTTTTTTTGTTAGGTTTTATTTTTTATTTTTCTTAAACGAACAGTTTCAGCTTTCCCCAAGGCAGAGTTTCCGCAAAGCGGAATGCAGAAAGGTAAATTGATCACTTGATTATCAATTTACCTTTCTGCATTCCGCTTTCCAATGTCGAAAGTGGAAAGCTAAAAGGTAAATTGATAATCAATTTATCAATTTACCTTTCCCCATTACGCTTTCCAATTCCGGAAGAGGAAAGCGAAATTGGAAATCATAAAGGTAAATTGATAAATTGATTATCAATTTACCTATATGCTTTCTGCATTCCAAAGTGGAAATCCAAAAGAAAAATACTGTTCTGAAGTTACAACTAAATCGATTTTATTTTCAAAGATAGAGATTTTATTTTTAGAGATAAAGAGCAACAACTTCAACAACTTCAATCAACTTCAGTTTCTTAAAAAAAAGAGAAATAAATGATTATGCAACATAGTTAGAGGGAAATCGGAATTTACAAGTTCGTAATAAAACTATGTATTTTCGACCTCTAGTTTTCATAGTGCAGAATGCCGAAACTATGAAACTTTGTGTATTTACCGATTTCCACTTGCATTTCGTTGCAAATATGTGTTTGCGGATTTCAAATTCCGCACAGCGAAAAGTGGAAGATGGAAAGAAATTTATTTCAGGTAAAAATGCATCGAAATTTTTATTGCTGGGAAAAAAATATCAGGGAATATTGTATTTTGGACCTCCCGTTTCCGCAGGGCAGAATTCATAAATCGAAATAGTCTTTCACATAATTTTTTATCTTATTTTTTGATTTGTGCTTTCATTCCATAGACCAAAGGTGGAATTCGGGAATACATTTCCCTTATCAATTGAAAAAAACTGAATGCCTCGTTCCACACTGCGAAATTGATTTTTCATTGATTTTTCTTTGGAGAAAATTAACCATCTCGCTCTGCACTGCGGAAAGAAGAATGCCGAAACATGGCCCAAGTTCTATTTACATAAACAACTTTTCTGCCTTTCTTACCTCAGAAAGCTGAAAGTGGAAAAAGAAAAACCTCAAAGTTCCTATTTCCCAAACAAAGTAGCAATAACAGCAAAACAAAGCAAGGGTGTTTGACCATCTCATAATCAGACTAAATGAATATTCAAAACATTTAAGCAGAATAAAGGAATACCTGCAAATTTAAAGAAGGTGTGAAAACCTTTGTTGGAAACTGTAAAGTGTAAATGAAGTGCAAAGAATCAATATATGGTTACCTGAACATCTGTTTATATGTGCAAAGCAAAGGCGATGTGACAGCAAATGCGGAAAATGCAGTATTGTAACAAGATTTTGAAGATTGTCATAAGTTGAGCAAAGATGAAGATATTGACCCATGTCCGAATCATATGACAAGCTTTATTGCATTAATTGAGCAACAATGCATTGATGAAACATTAATGCCAATGGATGAAGGGACATGGGAAAAGTGTATTCAATTGAGTGAAGCACCAGTGAAATGAAACATCGACCAAATTGTGATCCTGTTGGACTGAAACTTAGGCTAAACCCACAAAAACTGTGGGACCAAAACTTCCACAAAATCCTCAGCATAAATTCTTGGCAAGGACTATGTCGAATCGAGAGAAATGAACTGTAGGGAAGGACAGTAAAATCCTATACAAAAAAATGTCGGGACCGGTGGTTTAAAACAACAGATAGAAGTGTAGTGAAAACATGCAAGCCACCTGTCAGAAAAACATGTTAAACACCAACTTCAAAGAAGGACCCGCAACTGGAAATCAATCCATCAAGTCCATCAATCCATTCACATGCAGCACCAACCGTAACACAGAGGACACATGTGGTCTGTAGGACAAAAGTTCCCCAATCGGGATTGCAGAATCGGGGACCCAACTAAAATGCAGTAAAAAAAAAACGATCAGGATGGAAATGATTTCCTTTGAAACCAAGACACAACACCTGTCCTGGCCCATTAGAGGAAATTTCAACTCAAAATGGGCCTTTTAACTTTTATTCAAATTCCATGTCATAATGTGTTAGCCAATTAAATTGGTTTAAATTTGAAATACCGTATAGGTCTTAAACACTTTTTTAATATAAATTTGGGGATAGGTATCATAAAAAAAACTACTTTTTTTGTTTGTATTTTTGACATATATCCCCATGTTTTTACTCAAATTTCGATCGGGAGAGTTCGTTGGATGCGGAATTAAATTCTGCATCCAACGAGTACCCACTCATCATACTTTTGACAGACCCCGCTACCCTAAAAAGAAGAAATACCTGAAAAAATGAAATGATGACATCATCATTTCATTTTTTTCAGGTATTTCTTGTTTTTGGGGTAGCGGGGTCCGTCAAAAGTATGCCGAGTGGGCACTCATTGGATGCAGAATTTAATTCCGCATCCAACGAGCTCTTCCGATCAAAATTTGAGTAAAAACACGGGGAGATATGTCAAAAATACAAACAAAAAAGTAGTTTTTTTCTTTTCTTCCTCCAAAATTAATAAATATTATTTTATTATTTTAACTATTATTTTATTAATTCATTTTAGGAGGCCCATTTTGAGTTGAAATTTCCTCTAATTCTCCATTCGCTAATTCAACGCGACACCTCTCGAATTGTTAATGGCTAGGGAGACGAGGAATCTTTTGAGACTGCGTCTCCATAAGAAAAACGCCTTTGGCATAAATATAATAAAATAAAATAATACTTAAAATGTATTTCTAAAGTGTTTGGTAATTTTTTATTAAATAATTCATGTATTATAAATTAAAAGGTTTTGTAACTTTATCTTATCATATTGGTGGGAAGTTGCTTTTAGAACTATGGTGGGAAGTTGCTTTTAGAGTTCTATTATAATGGTACACGTCTTTAAGTTTATAGGATAATATTATTTCTTATTTTGATATTAATATTATTAGTAAAATCAGTATCATAATTTTATAAGTATTTTTTTTAATTATTATGTATATGATATATAAGTAGTTATTAGTCTCTATCAAAGGCCAAGGTATTATTATTTTCGATGCGAGTTGGCTAGGCATTAGTTTTCGTTGACCTAATTGCAATGTACCATTTTAACCAAAGTTTTGAACAAATTATCTATTTATTAATATAAAATTGCATTTTTACTGAAAGTTGATTGGCTAATATTTTGAAGCGATGTTGTAGGGGTGGCGGCCTGAGCATTGGGAATGGATTCATATTCCTACACTTTTCGATAACTTTAATACAATTTTTTACTGGTATATTCTAGCATTCCTCTTTCACAGCCAGAGAAGCCTCCTTTGTCACAACCACCGCCATCAATCGCCTATGTCACAACCAGAGCAACTGCCTCTGTCACAACCACCGCCACCATTTCTTGCATCAAAGGCTAGAGAAATATACAAGCTAGCACTAATTTTACAAGCATTAATTTACTTCAAGCTTCCATGCATTTGTGGCCTTCATTGTCACCACCTTCATTTTACAAGCATTAATTTACTCCAAGCTTCCATACATTTGTGGCCTTCACTGTCACCACCTTCAGATTTATCATAGTCGCTTCAATAATTCTATGTTGTTCTATTATGTCCCTTGAACAAGAATCTATGGGTTTCTCTCCAAGGGAAGGGAATTGGAATCAATCTAGGAACCACTTACAGTTTCATGGGAAATTAGTAGCATGGAAGAGTAGAGATATTGGTAAAGGTAATGATATTTTATTATGTGCCTTAGATAGGAATCTATGGGTTGCTTGCAAAGGGAAGGAAACTGGAATCAATCTGGGGAAAAGCGTGCAGTCAGCAAGGTGAAAAAGCAGTGGGCTTGATCCAAGCTTTCATGGGAGGGTCAGATCCTTCTAGCCAGCCAGGTAGGAAATATGTATAAAGGACCAGAGTTGGTTGGGAACACCTCTCGAGCAGAGGACAAATGTTGACACTACTTACTCTCTCTTGCTAGTAACCACTCTAACTTACTCTTTCTCGTTTACTTAGCTACAGTTTCTATAGCTCCCCTTTTCTGTGAAGAGTTTCTTATATGTAAATCTTATCTTAGTAAGAAGGGGCATGTTAGAGTGATTCTTCTACAACAAATACAAGAGGCTCCAGTAAAGATACTTCTATAAATAGTAGTTGGAATTCGAACCGAGATTATGGTTGTTAACCGAGGGGCATTCTGACGTCTGACTGCTCCCTTTTTTATTCTGGTTAGCAGAGATCATTTTTGTAACCATCCCTTGCTAATTCATTATATGTACTCTTCTTCCATAGGTGATAGCAACAGGGTGAATTTATTGTCAAAATACCAAAATAGGCAATATAGCTTAAAGCTTTCAAATTATACTTATTCAAAAAGGGACTTCCAACTCACTTGCCCCCGAAAAGCCATTATAGGTAGCATTCCGTTGGAAAATCTAAGCAATAAGGATAGAACAAATGATCAGAGAATGACTGCTTTTATAAAAAGTAATTGCATAAACTCATATAAAAATATGCCTAATGAGCCTTGAAACGGTACAACTAAGAAAGCAAATAAAAATTGCATAATCTTGTAAAGTTTGGTATGTTTCGATAATCACATATATATATTTGTTGTGTGTATTGTTGTTGTAGTTCTACATGTTGTGTTTGTGTGTGTAGTGACTCTGTAAGTGTCTCTTTCTCAGTAAGTCGGGCTCTATTTCTATCCTCGTGTTATATTTCTCTCTTATGTGCTATGGTCTCCTTAATAACACTCTGTGAATTCTCTACACACTGAATCAGGATCCTCTAGTTTATCCTCTTCTCTCCACGCATCTAATCAACGATGTGTGCTTTCTTGTATGCACCCCATCTAAGCATGTGATTTTGGGACAAGCCAGTTCATGGATTCTCATTGGTGTAAGTGGGTTTTCCTTTTATACAATTCAAAGGGTGACGTCTGATAAGTGCATAAGGAGAAGACATAACTCTATAGAAACAAGCCCTCCCATATTAGACAAAGTGTTTATTTCAAGTCAAAAATGCCATGGAAGAATGCCTTCTAGGGTTGAGAACACAATTCATAGTGTGCAGGAGTTGGGGATTTTTTTTTCCAATTGGTTTGTCGGACATTGGACTTATTCTCAATTTTAATAATTCAGGTAGGTGGTGGGGTGCAATGAAATTCGACAAGAAAAAACATGCCATATGCCCAACGGGATATTCAAATGCATATCGACCCCACTATCAATTTTCAATGCTTCAAAAACTACTGAGAGGAAATTTGAAGCTCAAAAACAGAGAAAACATCCATTTGTTTGCAACAAAATCTTTTACAAATTAGTTTTTCCTTGTAAAACCTCTGCTTCACTCCCTATAATCTTCCATAATTATGAGACAAAGTTGCAAATTCCAATATATTCAAACATTGAATTCCATCAAATACACTTTTGCTATGTCTAAGTAGCCTTACGACTTAGATTTAAACCAAACCAAAAAACAAGGTTACCGCCAACCTGAGATAACAATTTAATGTTACAATAGAAAATAAGTTGTAGTTCATTTTCTCTTACTCTTGTGCATTTTCCTGAAATATTCATTACTCAAAGCTCATACTCACCTGCATTCAATGCAACAAGATATCACATTGACCCTGATAACAATTTAACATATGTGTTGGAGAAAAATATGAATATGTTCCAGAACATTAGCCGTAAGTGTTGCAGCTTCCATGACTGGTCACATTAGGTATCCAACGATTCTATGAAAATGTTCAAATCCTCTTTGACCTTCTATATCCTTGTGAAGCTAATTTCTTCTCAACCTTTACGCAAAACGTGCAACCTGAACTCGATCACTGCAGATAGTGTCCCACATTTAGATTCAATTTTTCATTTAGGTCAACAAAGGAAGATAAATCCAAATAGAAGCAATTATAATTAACATTGAAAAAAACAACGTCCAATGCATTAGCAGCTGGAAAGCTTTGCATCCTAGAAGTTGGAAGGCATTTGTTGAATGTTTACATGCATGTTGGCAGGTGCCATAATTATTACCTGCACCACTCAGTCCAAAGATAATGTAATGGGTAGACTTCTTGGATAATGGACTTGGAAAACCAAAAAAACAAGTGTTTGGCTAGGTTCCAGATGCAAAATCCGTGTACATGCAACACCTACTTTCAAGAGAAGGAGAATGACCCCAAGACGGGTTTACCTTGGCGCCATGCATACAACAACGAAATAAAAATGACATAACGTGGAAGATATCTCAGCGATGGTTTAACTGTGTGGATCTCCTGGTACCTTGAAGCATTTGGCAATTAAATATAGTCTACTGGACCTTTAGCTTACAACCCTGAGCTTCTTTTATAGAGCACTTTATTAGGTTGGAGCAATACCCTCCCAAAAAGAAGACACACCATCAGAAAAAGATAGATCATTTAATTACATATTGACAGACGAGTGCATAGATACACAATCCAGTATTGTATGTCTGGTAAGGTATCGGTCATCAAGGTTGGTCTTATCAAGTCAAGTCTCTGGGCTTATATTGGTCTTATCCTGCTGCGAGGTCTGCTATGGTAGGGGCACAAGTACTGGGATTATCCACTTCTAGTTAATAATTAATTATATTCACTATTATAAAAAAAAAAAACCTATTTTATTGGCTAAATGTATTTATTACTAAGATTTACAATGATCATCCTTATTCTTACAATATATAACAAGATGGAACTTGGGTTTTGGCTAAAAACGTAGTCAAAATTGGTGGTTTTTAACTACGATGGTTAAGCTTTAACGAGGAATTTCCAAGTATATGGTCTCCAGCTACTCCATTTAAGGACTAGCAATGATATAATAGAAAATGCATTTTCAAGGCTCCAAATAGGTGCACCTCAATCCTAGATGGCTAAGTGTAGATTTATCCAACAGTGGCAAACCATGAATTAAAAGGGGTTGTTAGCCTTGGGATTAAACCCCTAATTTCATCAATACACTGTAAGTGTTTCATATTTTACGATCAAAACTAAAAGATGAAGATTGTTTTCCTTTATTTAACTCACCAGTGACTCAAAATTGATATTTTTAAGTGATGACCAACACAAAACACAACGCTTCTCCTGATGGCCATTTGCATATGCCTCATCCTATCTTTAACAATGTTGCACAAAATTCTTCACACCAGAAGGCTCATTAGTGCTTTGACATGTTAATCATATTATACATATCATTAGTGAACAAATATCCTGTAACATGCATCTATGTATTAAGATCAATAGAAGAACTCAAATCGATAACATCAGTCATGCCGTCGTTTTTTATTTATTGCATGGATTCCACAAGACATACAAACCATTCGAATATTGTAATTGTCAGTGCATAGTGATTGATTGGATAATTCCTCAAGCTACATGGAATGCCTAGAACCCTAACCTAATGTAATCAGTGACACTACTCATCTCATATCTCAAAATGGAATTAACTAAGGTCTCAAGGAGGCTACTCATCTAAAATATCAAAATGGAATCATGTTACTTGAGATGGTTTTGATCTGTTCAACCCACTTCCTTACTTAAACTGCTTGCTGGAATTATGTTCAATCAGTCAAACCAATGTCATTGGCCTTGTTTCATTATGTATAACAACAAGAGAGCTTTTGTCTCACCGTCAAATTACTTTTTACAGTTTGTCTTACTCTCTCTCGTTTAAGATTGAACAATGCTTGGTTTCTAACAAGTTTATACCGATTGTGGGTTGGAATTGTGTTGTTTAAGAACACCAAATTATTGCAAATGCTAACCTCTGAAATGAATCATTTGCTTGCACCTGTTTTTCAGTGAATGGTATTGGAGGATTTTTTTGGTTAAGACTTTCAACAAAAATGCCTATCCCTCATTTGGGTTGGATTTCAGTCTAACTTGACTTAGGGTGCATATCCATGTCAATGTGATGGTAGAATCGCTTGTTTTTCCTGTTTTGATTAACAATTTCGGGAAGCTTAAATATAACCCAACCTATTTTGTAAACACTAGAATCCAAATTGTTTCGAACTCTGCATTCCTATTGGTTTATTTTTTCATACTAGAATTTGTATCACTTTCAGAATTTTTTTGTCATGATTTTAATCACATTTTCTCTTAACTGCATACTTCATTTTGTCTTATATGGGGCCTGGGTTTGAAAAAATGAAATCATGGGTTGTGCATTTTGAAACCTAACGTCAGGGACTTCGCCACCCTATGGCACTTGTTTTAGAATGTTGACATATTCTTATGGCATCAATCCACATTAATGAGTATGTAAGAAAATAAATATTGGTGAACATAGTAAGAAGCTAAGTGAATTATATGCATGTGACGTACGAATGAGCATTAAACGTATACAATGGATGAACTTCAACAATGATGTGGAACTTTGGCAATACATATGGGACTAGACTCTAATGGAGGAACATTGACCATGGGGGGCTACCACATAGTAGGTTGATTTTATGATGAATACCATAGCATTCATGTAGATTGGTGGAATTTTACATGTAATGTTAGATAATTACTAGCTTCACCAAATAAGTATCATACTCTTAAAATGTGTGTGTATTGTAAATAATCTTATAAGCTTAACAGTTATGAAGAAAATATGTTTATGGGACTTCATTCTCTTCAAAAACTTCATCGTCTTGAAAATCAACTTGAAGATACAATTTCTTAATTTGATGCGATAACATTAGATCCAAGAATATCAATCTTATGTCTTTATAACTTTCTTTAACTTATGGCTTTTATTTTTTTCCAAAAGAAAAGCATTTTTATTTCATATTCCGTTCGAGAAGAAAAAACTACACAATACAGTGCTACAAAAATTGTCCTATGGAAGTGATTGTAATACCCCTTTGAAAAGTTACAAGTCTTTTGTTTCTTACAATCCCAAATAAGTGAATACATTCCCTCCAAGGACTTAACCAACATTATCAAAATCAACTAGGCTTTAGAAAGCCAATATAGAAATGGCCAAATGGCCTCACCAAAACTCAAGCCAAAAATCCAAATTTACATCAATCAAGTTCATAACCTAAAATTAAATCACACACCAAATGGAGAATCAAAACTAATTACTGGACTTGAATTTCCTTAATCTAACCTCTCTAATTTGACAACTTGGAGGAGATATATCCAAGGGATAAAACTTTAAATGCTTACCTTTACCAGATCAAGAAACCACCGCGTGAACCTTTGGGATACTAAATGAACCAACCTCACATTAAAAGGACTTATGCTCCAAAGCAGAGTTAGTACATAAGTCTGGAAATGAATCCACGCCAAACAAATAAGGTTTAAATATGTTGTTGGATTCAAAGAAATATGAAAGAAATGCACCACTAACCTTGAAAACAAGGAAATCATACATTGGATGAGAAAGAAACAAGTCTAACATAGGAAGTATTGGAACCTTCTCAACTAACTTCAACAAATTGAAAATAGAAGTATGATGGAACCTCATGGCAATTGAAGGTCCATTCCGATTGAAACCTAAACTAAAGAACTAGAAAAGGGACCATCCACCCCCACCCATTTCTTTGCCTCTAAACAAACTTCCACATAATAAATGTCACAAGTTACTTGAGAAAGGCTTGCCATCATGCAAATAAAGCTAAAAGAGTGCCCTCTCCAACACTCAACAACACTAACAAAGCATCATATCGTGATCCTAGAACTAACTCTAAAACATATGAAATCTCAATAAATGAAGGCAATGAAAGAATAATTTATAAGGTTTGATATAGATCCCCTTGACTAAAAATTATCATAATTTTTCTGCCTACTCCATTGACTTTGATTCTTCTATTATGTCAGTTATTCAAATGTTACATAGATTAAAAAGGGATAAATTGCTCTATGTTGAAATGCCATGAGAACATAAGAACACTAAATATTAAATACAACTTATTCTGAGTTAAACACATACAGAGAAATAGAAAACAAAAACACATCAACCAATCATTCTTCCTTGGGGGGGTGTTGGAACATATTTCCCATCTAGACCTTGGTTAATCATCTTTGCATAAGATTCCAAGTCTTTAGTGTGAGTTGTTACAAGTGAAAATGGTTCTAGTTCCTAGTCTAGTGTCTTGGACCAAGAGTTTGTCCACATTTGACCCACTTAGACTAGTTGTTATGCCATAACATCTTGTTTGTCCACTTAGCCACTCTTTTCCTTATTCTATGGAGTCAATGCACCCCTCTATGCTACATTTATTGGGTAGTTATTGCATTTCCCTATTTTGAGGAGACTGGTGTGCCTTCTTAAGGACTTGGTCAATTCGCTCATTAATGGTCCAAAACCAAGCCATTAAACTACCTCTAGCACCCTCATGATTGTTCCTTTCACACTTATTGACTAGCCTAACCAATTCATGGTCCATCTAGGTTCATTCCACCTCATTATGGCCACTAATTGGAGTTACACTTGGCACAATGTCATAGATTGGGGGAATTTGTCAAGATAAGCCAACATCAATGTGAGCTACTCATATGGTTTGTTGGACCCATGGTATTTGGTAGCCTATGGTATTTACCTAAGGTATTGCATGTAATAATGCCTATATACTGTACTAATTTTTTGCTCAATAAATAGAGTGGAAAACTTCCCCCTGGAGTGATTTTCCTCTAGTGTTATATGCAATATTTCTTTTATATTCTTGTTATCTCTTTGTGCAAATAATTCTAAGTGAGATTGTTTTTTTCTATCTAGATTTAGGCTGGAATGTCATATGACTCATAAAAAATTTTGTGATGTTGTTCATTCTGAAATCTTACATGGTATAAGAGCTAGTCTGATGCAAAAAAATTTCCATTGTTGCTTCCAGTTATTACCTTTGGTCATTTGGGTTCACCTTTTGTCCTTTCTCAAACATGATGTCGAAGTAAGGAATTTCAAAGAGTGTTGTTTGCAATTACATGAAGAAATGGTAGAAGATTCAACAAATGATCCAATTCAACTTTCTTCCCCTGTGGTTTCCTCTATTTTTCATGAAGTTGTTCTTCATGAAGATAACATACACGTTTTTGCCATCAATAATGTTGAAGAGAATATATTCCATCTCTCATCATTGTTCTTCCATGATTCTTCTGTTTACTCTGCTAGTGTGTGAAAGAGTGATCCCTTGGATGTTTTAGAAGAAGGATCAAAGCTTGGATATTTTTCATTTTCTCTCCTTGGATCCATGCTTCTTATGTATTCCTATATGATTACTAGCACCAATTTTCAAAGTTGCACAGAAGAAGGAGGAAACCTACATTCACTTGGAGCTGATATAACATATTGTGGTTCAAAGCTAAAGTTTCAAGTGTTTCTTCATGCATTTGGATATGTTCTCACCCTAGTTGGTTGGGTATGCAAGTTCAAAAGGATTCCATATTTGTTTGCTTCCATTGTTGAAGAAATTAGGCACATGTATTGGGGGCATGATCGACTTCTTCCCAAGAAGAAGATTCCTCTATAAGTATTCATTTAGTTTGGAGAGTATATAGATTTTGGTTTCTCTTTCATGTCCATTTTTAAGGGAGGATTTTCCCTGGGTGATTTTTCCTCTTTCCTCAGTTGATATGGATTAATAATGTAAATGGTTACCATAATCCTTGTTTCCTGGGCCCTCGATAATTGCTCACAAATATTTTGGCTTAAGGGGGGGTGTTGGAACATATTTCCCATCTAGGCCTTGGTTAATAATATTTGCATAAGGTTCCTAGTGTAAGTGTTGATGTATTTGTAACTTCAGAATATATTCTAATGTATATTATCATTGTATGTTGTCGTACCCCCATTAGGGATGTGTGTTACCCTTTTATGGGATGTCTAAATTGTGTCTAGATCTTTAGGTACAACCTCTGTTCTAAGTCGGGGAAATAGTCCCTAGTGTAACATCATGTAATATGTAATTGTGGTCTCTCTAGGAGAAGTGGGCCCCATGTGAGATGACATGTAGGCTGGAGCCTTATATTTGGTCAGTCACTTCAAAGGGTATAAATAGGGAGGCGTTCTCCCTCATTTATACACACCTCACACACTCTCTAAGGTGCATGAGAGAGAGAGAGACAGTAAGACGAGGAGAGAAATATAGTTGTTGAACATTTCTTATTATTGCTTTTGATCATCTTATTATTATGAAGAAGTTTGCGGGGATTTCTCCTTTATGGTTTCCCCGATGAAAATATTTGTGTATTGTGCATCTTTTACGTCTTATTCATTTTGTCGTACTTGTTATTCTTTCATAAAAATATCCTAGATAATCTAATCAGATCTTAATAAAAACTAAAATGGTATCAGAGCCTCTATGAAAGAAGGCATTGTGCAGCAGCAGGAACTAGGCGTTCCTAGTTGAAGGTGTTCTCTCCACGGATCATCAAGCAAGGAGGGATACGCTAACTCACCTCACTAGGGCACATATGTTGGTGGTATCAATTTCTGAATCATAGAAGTTTCACTGTGCAGCCAAAATACAGCTACAATGGCAGCTAATAGAAATTAGGGTTTCATGCCTGAAAACCCTAGAAGACTAAATTTAGTAATTCTAGAACTTTCACTATAACGTAATATTGGAGAAGGCTCGGAAGATTAAACTTTTACAAACTGAAGAAAAATTGGTTTTGTACCTTGTGTAAACGTTTCATCCACAGATTCACTATAATTCAAGAGATATTGTTCCTCCAAATCAGGGTTCTAGCCTCCTCCAGAATACAATCATAAAGAGGTGACCTAGGGAGATTTGTTATATCTCGAGCTAGGAAGGTCCAAATAAAATTTCGCAAGATTTTTTAGGTAGGGAATGGGATTTAGTTTTTATGGTACACGTGTCAGACCCATAATGTGAAACAGTGACACGTGGAAGCCCGTACAAGTTTGTTATTCTGAACAGCCCCCAAAACAGTCACCTTGGGAAAATCAACATAAGTCCCACTTGGAGAATCCATTTTTGATCTAACTGGTGGGGTTGGAAATAATACATATCAGGATATCTTATTGAGAAATTTTAGACTGTAAGGATCCTAAACTTAAGAGATAAGATAGAATCAATTTCATACATTTCTCTAGAAAAAATTAAAAAACTATGTCTTACTGTTCTGGGAGCTTCCCACCATTGTTTTCATAAAAGAAGTACATTGGACAGCTCACCTTAAAGAGTTCAATTTTTCTGTCCAATCATAATTTTGAAATTCCAAGCTTGAAAAATTAGGGTTTCTCTTACAAACCCTAGATCAGTCAGCTATGGAACCAAGTCGGACACCTCAAATCGGTAAGATATAAATTTTCGCTATTTACATTTGAGGTTCTCATTTCAAAATGACTAATCACACCCAGCTTGATGATAAGCTTGGTGAAGCTGACAACTTCCGAGTAGGGAAGTATACGACCTTCGTGATCCTTGAATAAATTGACTTCGATCAGTATTTCAGTAAGGAAGTTCTAAGAGCCATAGGGAGATGAGGTTAAGGCTAGAACCAAGAGAATCATTGCAGATTCTATTAAAGATAGTCTCATCCCTCATGTGTCATCCTTGAAGAAACCAGAAGGAAGTATTCGATGCTATGACGAAGCAATCAAAGAAGAATAAGAGTTTATTAAAACCACCTTGAATGGCCTCCCAAGATCATGGGATTCATTCATTCGAGGAATGTGTGCCAGAAGGAAGTGATTACCTTCAGCAGACTCTAGGAAGAGTGCACAAAAGAAGAAACTGGACTGATAATAAGAGAAGAGAAGATGGGAGCAACTGAAGATCAAAGCCTCACGATTCAAAGAAGATCCCTCAAGCGATGAGGAATATGAAGGACTCAATTCTTGAAGAACCTCTTATCCATATTAGCATTTGGATAAGAAATGATGATGTTATGAATGAAGAAGATGATGAAGCTGAAGGCTATATGTAACATACCCAAAAATGAAAAATAAATAATTATTATTTATTTCAACAAAAACATTATGTTAATTTTTATTGTAAAGTTTATGACCAAGTGGGTCAAGGATGACTGTAATTGAAGAATTATTTATTTTATTAATTAATAAAAGGAGACACTTATTCAAGGGAGATTGTTAAATGAGTGTTCACTTCCCACTAGGAGGAAGGAGCAATTGTAGAAGGTTGGTTGACAAGTGGCAGCACTAGCATTCACTTTCTAGTTGTTGCAGGAGCATAATACCTTAAAAAGTGGTCATGTTCTTTGAGAGGGGGAACTGAGATGGGTGGCTCATTAATTCCAAAACTAACCCAAAGACCTAGGCAATCTTATATAAACCATCAAATTGAGCAGGAGGCTCACCACTCATTCTGATTTTTTTGAGAGAATGAACTGTGTAATTGCCACAAACTGAAAAGTCAGGTACACAAAGAAATTGATGAGGGGATAGCTATAGTTATTTGCTGAGTTAAGTCTGTTGTTGAGTGCTGAGTTGCATAAGTTTGTTGTATAGCAAAGATCTTCATCCTAGTGGTGCAGTGAGCAAGCTTGGGGGTCCTAACCAAGTGATTTAGTTCCTTTAGGAAAAGGTTGGGTGGAACAGTCTCCCTTGGGTGTTGGTCCCATTTCTCTGTAACACTTCCAGGCTCCAACTCTAATATTTTTATGATATTGTTTATTCATGTTTAAGAGAACTGTAAATTATTTATAATGAAGTTATAGTTTATAGATAAATGTATCTATGATTCTAGAACTTGGTATTGAATAGAGACCGATTGATTTAGAAATGAAAATAAAATATCTCCTATATTTTTCCTCTCACCGAAGTGACGTACTCTAGTACAGGTAGATATAAATTAATTTGATTAAGAAGATATGATGATATGATGGGTAATAGTACAGGATGATGCATTTTAGCTATTTGTGGCCAAATTTATGTATTTTACTTTCATACCGTGTACAATTTATTGATAGCTGGTAATTGATAGCTGGAATTTACCAGTTATCGTTCTGAATCCATTTTTAGATAAACATTTACAGTAATAAAATCGAATGTTCTTTTACTGTACAAGTTTAGAAGAAAAAAACTAGAATAAAATTACAGAGTCTTTTCTTTATTTATATATATAAGCTATTCATTTCCTTTTTAAATCCCTCATCCTCTATCAGTTAAATTATTAATTACCACCATGTCCAGATTATCGAAAATTCTTAAACACCAATTACATGCTTCCGATTTTTACGAGGATTATATTTGCAACATTTATGTTGCGGAAGGATATTACAGCCTTAGAGCTTTATGATTTAGAGTGGTTAGCTAGCAGAATATAAAGTTCACTCCATCAATAATAAAGGTTATATACAGTTTCATGGCTTAGTGAAAAGTAAGTAAATATGAGTAAAAATACATAGCTATTTGGTGGACAGATCCATGGCCTTTTCAAAGTATAATTATAAACGAAGAAATGATATCAAAAATGTAGAGTAAAAGTACCAATAGATTTCAAAGTATAAACCCTAATGAATATTAAGCCCTTATTAGGGAAAAAAGTTAATATTCAATGTAAATCTATTCCACGACTTCAACCGTCTGATAATTACAAGATGTGGAACTTTAAAGCCAACATAGTTACAGACTATTTTCCAGTTCAATTGCATAAATAAGCTTCACATTTTCCCTTTCAGCCTTCATTGGTCGTTCATTCAACTATTAAAATCACTCCAAAACAGTAAATATTTTGCAAGCATGTCACGACTGCTTCATTCAAAACGAATCACAACTATTACATAGATGGAGGAATACTAAACGAAGTCTATTAAATTCATAACACAGAGTAGCAATCCAAATAAAGTCTGTATCTAGAGGGTTCCCTCACGGGCTCGACCCAAATCTTTTTATTAGAGTATCAAATCCTTAACTAAAATACGGCAGTGGCTTATAGTTAACATTGATATCTTACTCAACGTTGTCATTGGCATACTGCCGCAGAGCTATAAAAATAGTATAGGACCAACAAGGATTTCATAGTGGCATAATCTTTCAAAAGACTCCACGTGTATTCTAAAATACCTCTACATCATATACACGTTAAACCAAAACAATTATTCTACCTTCAAAACAATGGACTGTACAAAGTCAAACCCAGCTGTCAACTTGCTAAGAAAAATCGAGTTCAGGTAGCTTGGCGGGTTTATAACAGATTTACTTTACTCTGTTTATCAAAATATTAAATATATAATGGGTTCAAAGGCCAAAGGTGAAAAAATGGAGTAAGAACTCTTAGCTACAAATTTTATACACCATAAATAAACTATCACAAGGTCTATATTACCCAAATCAAATAGAAATGTTTTAAAAACCCTTAAAGAAAGTGGCATAGTCGCAAGACTCCAGAAAATAAGATTCTTTCATCTAAGAAACTTATGTTGTTACTTCAATATCGAAATAAACAAGAGTTAGGATGACGGAACCCTCGTAGTCCTCTGCTAAGACAAACCACAAACTACATATATTTTTCTCTTTCCAGAGCCGTGATAAGGTAAGACTACGGGTCTTACCGGCTCTTTGAATTTCGCATATACTTTTCCAAGGATAAATCTCAATGCAGAGGATGGTCGTATAAATTCTTGCATGCACATTTCCTACAAGGGTTATTTACAAGAGAGAAAACTAATTTTTTTAGGAATGATTTCAATGAATAATCTAGTAAAAAAAAATTTCACCTCCGAAATGTTTTTAAGAGCCTAGAAAGGGCACCCAAGTCTGCATCGGTTTCTCCTACTAGGAACTGCCACTGCAAGAAATAACCTCGATCATGTATTGAAGAACATAAGGGTTGAATGTTCCAGTTCCTCCATTTCGGATTTTCTCTTAAGAGTTTCGCAAATTCTAGTAGCAAAATACCGGGTGCATTTACAAAACCACTTATTACACCCAACCGGACACTATAATAACAATGGTTGTGACTCTCGAGGACCATTAAATACCTATAGCTTCATTCCTTGTTAGTCTTCTACCACGGAGGAGCACTTTTAACGCCATCATATGGATCGATCAAGAAGGAAGTTATAACTTGTCCTTCGCGTAAAGTTGTCACCTTCATAGGGTCCACGCCTAAATCACTCATCGCATAAAACTTAAATATTTGGAGGGAGTCGAACTTTATAACCCAAGATTTATAATATAATATGGTTTAGGTACCAATGGTTTATTAAAACCTTGGTGATTTTTTTTGAAGTTGTAATTTTTGTGGAGTAAGTCCCTTTTCTAAACCAAGGGTAAGTTTTGTTTACCTGCATTCATGAAGACAAGTTCTCATGCATTATCCGGGAAGCTAAGAAAGACTCAAAACTTACTTATACACTCGGTATAATCCCTTCAAACAACAACCAGTTGCTACGATAACAATTACAATATAATGTTAAAAAACAATGGTAAATAAGTTGTTTCAACTATTTATGTATGATGTAGTATCGACTAATGGTCGTAAGAAAAAAATAAACTTACCAGTGAGAATTTTAAAAGCATAACTACATAAATTATACAACATAGGTTTCATAAGTTCGAACAACTCTATGAATATTTTCCAGAAACATCTAAGGTTATTGCAATAAATATAAATAAAAAGAAACAAAGTAAAAAAATTTATTTTTTTTATTGTTGAAATTGAGGGATGTTACATGTTGTATCAGAGCGAGGTTCCAACACTAGGCCTAATTGGCTCGCTCGCTTATAAAGAAAAACAGTGTACTAATTTTATTTGTAAATATTTCTGTAACACTTCTAAAAATATAAAACATGTTTTGCAGGAAATGGAGAATGTTGAAGCATCTGTTGAGAATGGTCCCCAACATAATAACCCTGACAAATTTTATCTAGATTTGAATAATCTGGAATTACTACAAACAGTCAGCGAGTTGAGGGATGATGTTCAAACTATGAAACGAGATAATCAAAGAATTTTACAGTTGAATGAATATCTACTGGAGAAAATGAATAACCAGAAAAAAGATAAAATAAGTGTTATCGAAACTGATTCTGAAGCAACGACCTATAAACATAAAGGAAAAAGGACAAAGTATTCTGATAGTGAAACTTCCTCAGAGGTTAAACCAAGGTCACGTAGGGAAAGACAGATATACGTAAGTGACAGTAGTGAAAGTGACCGAAAACCTAGGAGAAAGAAGTATAAACATTAGGAAGAGATTTCTAGAGAATTCAAGAAAATAAAACCTCCCATGTTCAACGGGGAAGCAGAGAAAGGAGAGGAAGCAGAAGCTTGGTTGTCATGCATGAAGAAATACTTGCAAATCTATAACTATTCTGACAGATTCAAGGCTAGAATGTCTATTTACAATTTGACCGAAAAAGCTGACATTTGGTGGCAAGATATAAAGAGGGTAAAAAATATGAAAGAGAAGTACTTGACCTGGAGGGTTTTTAAGAAGTACTTGAAGAGAAAATTTATGTCTGAACAATATTATGAGGAAAGAGCTAAGGAGTTCTATGATTTAAAACTAGGTTCCATGTCCTAGAAGGAATTTAGCAGCAAGTTCTTAAGTATGCTAAGATACGTACCATACATAATAGATGAAAATCCAAAGATCCAACTGTTTTTAAGTTGTTTACCTGCTAGCTTCAAAGATAGGATTGAGTTTGACAATCCGAAAACCATGGAGGAAGCCATGAGAAAGGAAGATTTTTGTTATGAACAAAGAAAGAAAACTAATTTTACCATAAAACTGATTTTAAGAATAAGGTAACCCAGAATAATGCAACATCAAAGGGAAGGGAATTATCTAACAATTTTGTTAGAAATACTGAAGAACGGGAACCTGTCAAATTTTGGGAATGCCAATGACCACACTACGCCAAGTACTGTCTGAACCGAAAGGCAAACATTATCAACATACACACTGTCTAGGAAGAAGAAACAGTTGGAGATGTGGCCAACGAGATGCACAGGATAAATGCATCTCTGGAGAACCGATAGGAGGATCACCAGAATTCTATGGTAGAAGTGCAAGGTATGATCCAAAACTTCTATGTTTCCATTTTAATTGATCCAGGAGCTATTCTAAGTTATATATATCCTAGTATAGTGGAAAAGTGTAATTTGTCTTTGTGAAAGTTTGAAAAGTCTTGGTTGGTCCAGCTAGCCATAGGAACTAAACGAAAGGTAGTAAAATATATTGAAAGTTGTAATTTAATGATGAATCAGTTTGAAACTCAGGTCAAACTAAATGTGTTACCTTTAGGATCTTACCATGTTCTCATAGGAATGGATTGGCTTGAAAAACACCAAGTGATTTTAAACTGCTTTCAAAATACTTTTAATTGTTTGAATAAGGAACGAGAAATAATTACTGTCACAGGAATTCCTAGGAAGATATATGTTAGACAAATTTCAGCTTTGCAGATGAAAAAGACTGTAAGGAAGGGCTGTAAAGTCTTTGTTGTGCATATTATAAATAATGAACAAATTAATAAAAAAGATAAACCAATATTTGAGGACATCCCGATCCTGCAAGATTTCGTGGATGTGTTCCCGGAAGAAATTCCAGGATTACCTCCTAAACGAGATCTAGAATTTACAATAGAATTAGTACCCTGAGCGGTACCTAATTCGAAATATCCCTATCAAATGAATAAATTTGAGCTGGATGAACTAAAATTACAATTAAAAGAGTTTAATAGATAAACATTATATAAGACCAGGTGTATCCCCTTGGGGAGCACCGATCCTTTTTGTTAAAAATAAAGACGGTACTCTACATCTATGCATAGACTACCTTCAACTTAATAAAATGATGATTAAGAACATATATCCTCTGCCCTGCATTAACGATCTGTTCGATCAGATACACGGAGCGATGATATTCTCTAAAATTGAATTAAGGTCTTGTTATCACCAAGTTAGAATTAAGGATGAAGACATATTTAAAACTGCTTTCTGGACAAGATATTGGCATTATGAATTTGTGGTTATGCCCTTCGGGCTATCCAATGCGTCGGAAACCTTTATGTTCTTAATGAACAATGTTCTAAGAAAGTATTTAGATAAATTTGTAGTCATCCTTATAGAGGACATATTAAATTATTCTAAGACAAAATAAGAACATGATGAACACCTAAAAATAATTCTACAAGTGTTAAGAGAACATCATCTATATGCTAAGCTTAGTAAATGTGACTTCTATAAAGATAAAATACAATATTTAGGGCACATCGTATCCGAAGAAGGGATATCTATGGACCCAGATAAAATAAAGGTTATAATTGATTGGCTTGTTCCTAAGGACATAACTGATGTACGATCCTTTATGGGGATAATAGGTTACTACAAAAAATTTATTGAAGGATTTTCAAGGATTTCAAATCCTATAACTTCATTATAGAAAAAGGGTAAGAAATTTGTTTGGGATCAGAAATGCGAAGACATTTTTAATAAACCAAAGGAATTATTAACTATTGCACCCATCCTAAAAATAGTAGACCCAGAAAAAGACTTCGTCATATGCACTGATGCATGCAACGAAGGCTTGGGCAAGGTGTTGAATCAAGAAGGTCATACAATTGCATATGAATCAAGAAAATTAAAAACTCATGAAAAGAATTATGTAACTTATGATTTATAATTGGTTGCAATAATCCACGCCTTAAAAATGTGGCGTCATCACTTAATAGGTAAAATATTTCTGCTAACGTCTGATAACATAAGTCTAAAATATATGTTTGATTAGCAAAACCTAAACGCGAGGCAAGCTAGATGGCTAGCTTTCCTTAGCGAATATGATTTCGAGATCAAACATATTAAAGGGAAAGAAAACAAAGTGGCTGATGCCTTGAGAAAAAATGATGTAACAATTTTTGTGGCTGCCATTAGCAGTTTTAAAACTAATCTAGAAGATAAATTGGAAGAAGGTATAAAGCGGGACCCAGAATACCAGAATTTAAAAGAAAAGATAACTCATAATACATCGAAAATATAATTACATATTACAGTTTTAATGAAAATGGTCTAATACTGTTTAAAAACGGACTTTATGTACCAAATGTACCAAAAGTTAAGCTGTTGATTTTGAATGAGATTCACAAAAGTCCTTATTCGGGACATCTGGGGTATCAGAAAATGATAACTATGTTAAGAAAAGAGTAATTTTGAACTAACATGAAGAAAGAGTTGTTGAATTTATAGCTAGGTGTATTGAGTGTCAGCAAGTTAAAGTTGAACATCAACATTCAGCAGGCATATTACAGCCATCACCAATCCCAAACTGGAAATGGGAAGTCATCAGTATTGACTTTGCAACTGGTTTACCTAAAAACAAGAAACAAAGTGATTCCATAATGGTGGTTGTAGATAAGTTAAGTAAATAAGCACGCTTTATTCTTGTTAAAATAACTCATATAGCTATAAATATTGTTGATAACTTTAAGAAATAAATCTTTCGTCTACATGGAATTCCAAAGGTAATTATTTCTTACCGAGATCCTAAATTTACTGGTAATTTTTGGAAAACTTTATTTAAAGGATTAGACACTAAATTGAATTTTAGTATTGCTTATCATCCGCAAATGGATAGACAAACAGAAAGAGTTAATCAAGTACTGGAGGATATGTTTTGAATGTGTCTTAGTGATTGTCCCAAGAAGTGGGAAGACTATTTGCATTTAGTTTAATTTGCTTAAAATAACAGGCCTCAGCAAAGCATAGTCCTTTTGAAATATTATATGGTAGAAAGTGTAACACTCCTATTACATGGAGTAATCTAGTAGATCGATTGATGTTAGGACCTGACATGTTAAAAGCATTAGAACTAACAATGAAACATGTACAAGGCAACTTGAAAACCGCTCAAGATAGGCAAAAGAGTCATGCCGATCTTAAAATAAATTCGAACGAATTCCAAGTCAATGAGAATGTGTTTGTTAAGATGAAACCAAGAAAAAACTCCTTTAAATTAGGGAGTTGTGCTAAATTAGCACCCAGGTATCGCGGACCATTCGAGATATTGGCAAGAGTGGGTCCAATGGCTTATCAACTAACTTTTCCACCTAATCTTAGGATACACAATGTTTTTCACATTTCTATTTTGAAAAAATATATACATGATGCTACTCGTGATTGATTGGAATTTGATTCAAATAGAACCAGAAGGAGATTTTCCGGTAGAACTGGATTGTATTCTCGACAGGAGGCAAATTTTTCTCCGAAATCGCACCATTGGACAGGTAAAAGTGCAGTGGAAACACCTCAGTCCAGATGAAGCGACTTGGGAACTAGAAAGCGATATGTAGGTGGCATATCCAGCTCTGTTCAAAGAAGACTCATAATAACTTAAGCAACATTGAGGATGATGGTGAGCTTAAGGGGGGTGTTTGTAACATACCCAAAACTAAAAAATAAATAATTATTATTTATTTCAGCAAAAACATTATGTTAATTTTTATTGTAAAGTTTATGACCAAGTGGGTCAAGGATGACTGTAATTGAAGAACTATTTATTTTCTTAATTAATAAAAGGAGACACCTATACAAGGGAGACTGTTAAATGAGTGTTCACTTCCCACTAAGAGGAAGGAGAGACTGTAGAAGGCTAGTTGACAAGTGGCATCACTATCATTCACTTTATAGCTATTGAAGGAGCATCAATCATCACCTAAATCAATCATCACATAAAAACTTAAATCTTTGGAGGGAGTCAAACTTAATAACCCAAGATTTATAATATAATATGGTTTAGGTACCAATGGTTTATTAAAACCTTGGTGATTTTTTTTGAAGTTGTAAGTTTTGTGGACTAAGTCCTTTTCTAAACCAAGGGTAAGTTTTGTTTAGCTGCACTCATGAAGTCAAGTTCTCATGCATTATCCAAGAAGCTAAGTAAGACTCGAAACTTACTTATACACTCTGTATAATCCCTTCAAACAACAACCAATTGCTAAGATAACAATTACAAGAGAATGTTAAAAAAAAATGGTAAATAACTTGTTTCAACTATTTATGTATGATGTAGTATCGACTAATGGTCGTAAGAAAAAAATAAACTTACCAGCGAGACTTTTAAAAGCATAACTACATAAATTATACAATAGAGGTTTCATAAGTTCGAACAACTCTTTGAATATTTTCCAGAAACATCTAAGGTTATTGCAGTAAATATAAATAAAAAGAAACATAGTAAAAAAATAAATTATTGTTGAAATTGAGGGATGTTACACTCAAGAAGGAATCTACCCATGAAACAGATAAAGATAAGTATTCAATTGTCATTTCATGATATTGTTTGGTTATATATTTGTTTATATTCAGTTGATGTTTGAGTATTTTGCATTTATACTACTAAATTGCACATAATGGATAAGAAGTCAATGATGGTGTACAACATTCCATTACTACTTATCTATATTGAAACCTCTTTGATGACATATTAGGAGTATTACACACTCTTAATAACATTGGGTTAGAATGCATCTAGAAGTTACTGTATGTATACATGATATGGATGAATGTTGTAGCATTGGCTAAAATAGTCGCATGGCTATGTGACATATATTTTTCAATATTAATATGTTTTGGAAATTATGATATGTTTCTAATCATGCAAGTGAACTTTACTTGTATATCATTCAGAAGAACAAGTAACGACATTTCAAAAGAGGAACCTAAAGCTTCCAGGGTCAGAGACACCGTGGCGAAAGAAAGAGCTTCAAAAGAATATAAAGAGAACGGTAGATCCATCTCGAGAGATGAAGACCACCTTGGGCACGAGAAATAATCCAAGATGAAGAATAGTATGATGAGACTTCCAAAGAAATCAAGAGGCCTCAGACACACTCTAGTTATGTGACACTATTGAGTGACATCATTGATGCAGAGCCTTCCAGCTATGAAGAAGTAGCCAAGAAGAAAGGGAAAGAAACTATGATCAAAGAGTACCAGTTCGAGAAGAATGATGTCTAGGATGTGGTGTCGAGACCTGAAGGGAAGTCCGTGGTGTTTTCCATATGGATCTACAAGACCCAGCATGCAGTATATGGAAGCATCGTGGGATACAAGGCAAGATCCATAGCACGAAGCTTCTCACAGAAAGAAGGCACAGACTACAAAGAGACATTTGCACCAGTGACATGGTACACTTCCATTATATCCCTTTGTATAGGTATGAGATGGGAGATACATCAGCTGACATCAAGATAACATTCTTGAATGATGTAGTCAAGGAGGAAGTATATGTAAAGCAACCACTGGGAGTTGAGAAACATGACAGGTAGACTCATGTGTGCAAATTACAGAAGGCATTGTACGAGCTCAGAAGGCACCCATGGGACAGAACATTCAGTAACATAAGGAGCTTGAAGATCACCTAGACCGATGAAGATCTTAACCTTTGATACAAAATTGAAGATGAAATCCTATAGAGGATGACAAGCTCACAAATGGGTGCGAGAAGAACTTTTCAACAAAGTTCAAGATAGAGGATCTTGGTATCCAATGACCCTAGATGAAAACGTAGAATATTAGTAGTATAGAAAGCTACTTGTCACTCCATTACACAATGTTTCAATAAATAGAGTATGAAAGGCAGAGGGAGAATGATGCTCCGCTTAAGAGGGAGTGACTGCAGAATATCCTTAGGTTCAATGTGGTACAGCAGAATTGACAACTTCTTGACTAGTTTTGGCCTTACCAAGAGTAAATTGGATTCCAACCTTTACTGCAAGGTTGAGGAAGGGAACCCAGTGATACTTATATTGTATGTAGATGACCTATTTGTGGCAGGTGAGAATGGGTTGATTACTGACATGAAGAGGAAGCTTACTGCTGAGTTCGATATGAAGGACGTGGGTATGATGCACTACTTTCTAGGCATGGAGGTGTGGCAGAGTGCAGATGGAATCTCCCTTGGACAAGGGAAGTATACAGTAGAGATCCTGAAGAGGTTCGGGATGATGGACTGCAAGGCCATGGCCACACCTATGGCATCGAACCTAAATTATTGAGTGATGCTTCATCAGAGTCAATTGATGCCACAATGTATCATCAAATGATTGGATCCTTGATGTAGCTAACGAATACAAGACCAGACATTTTCTTTGATGTGAACACATTGAGCCAGTTCCTAATGGATCTGAGACATGTTCACCTGATTGTTGCAAATCATATTTTGAGGTTCTTGAAGGGTACAGTTGACTATGGGCTCAAGTATGATGTGAATTAGAAGAATAACCCAGAAGGTTATGTGGATTCGAATTGGGTAGCCAGTGCCATTGATAGGAAGAGAACTTCAGGGTGTTGCTTCAGTATGGGATCAGGTGTGATCCCTTGGTTTAGCAGGAAGCAATCCTGTGTGGCACTGAGTATAGCTGAAGCAGAGTATGTCAAGCTTGTTCGACTAGTTGTGAGGCAGTATGGTTAAGGAAGACACTATCTAATTTGTTTGATCTCCAGTTAGATGCTACTTGTATATATTGAGACAAGCAGAGTTGTGTGAAGTTGTCTGAGAACCTAGTGTTCCATGACAAGTCAAAGCATATCGAGATCAAGTATCACTATATCAAGGATATGGTGCAGAGAAGAGCAGTGAAGCTCCAGTATGTTGCGATGAGCAAGCAGATAGTCGATGTATTGACCAAGTCATTAGCCATAGTGAAGTTTGAGTACTTCAAAGATAAGCTTGGTTTTCTTCAAATAGAGTTTCCTTCCAAGGGGAAGTGATGAGTCTGGAAGACACAGATACACATAAGCCTTTCCAACCCGGTGGTAGGCTAGGTCCTCCCATAGTCATTGATGTAAGTGATGGATCATTTCTGACATGGTGGTAGTCTAGGTCCTCCCATGGTCATTGATGTAAGTGTTGAAGCCTTTTCGACATGGTGGCAGGATAGGTCCTCCCATGGACGTTGATGTAAGTGTTGAATCATTTCTAACATGGTGGCAGGCTAGGTTCTCTCATGGTCGTTGATGTAAGTGATGGATATTTTCTGACATGGTGGCAATCTAGGTCCTCCCATGGTCATTGATGTAAGTGTTGGAGCCTTTCAGACATGGTGGCAGGCTAGGTCCTCCCATGGTCGTTGATGTAAGTGTTGGATCCTTTTCGACATGGTGGCAGGCTAGGTCCTCCCATGGTCATTGATGTAAGTGATGTGTTATGTGTATCTGGGTTGTGCTCCATGTGATGATGAGATGATCTAAATTCGATGAGGTAATAATAGGGTACACAGGTGTTGCAAGGCATGTAATCAATCCTGGGATTCTCCTTTAGGTTTTGCAGTGGCATATAATAAGTCCTAGTGGATCCTACAGGTTTTGCAAGAGGCATATAATAAGTCCTGAGATGTACCTACTTGATGGCTTGCTTACACAGATGATGAAGACCTGGCAGAGGGCTAGGCCTACATCCAGCATGAAAAAGGGTTGGCACTATAGAAACTTCTGATTATAGATAGTATGGGATGATGATCAAATTATAAGAAGACGATGGCAGCAGTTATGATGAATACTTTATGACTTTGTGATGATGATGATGCAATGAAGACCTGACCAAATGTGTTGATGACTATGTAGAGAGAGAATAATTTCCTAGTTAAGAGGGAGTGTTGATCTATTTGTAACTTCGGAAGATATTCTGATGTATATTATCATTGTATATTGTTGTACCCCCATTGGGGATGTGTATTACCCCTCTACAGGATGTCTAAATTGTGTCTAGATCTTGAGGTACAACCTTCATTGTAATTCAGGGCAATAGTCCCCAGTGTAACATCATGTAATATGTAATTGTAGTCTCTCTAGGAGAAGTGGGCCCTATGTGAGATGACATCTAGGCTCAAGTCGTATATTTGGTCAGTGACTTGAAAGGGTATAAATAGGGAGACGCTCTCCCTCATTTATACACACCTCACACACTCTCTAGGGTGCATGAGAGAGAGAAAGAGGCAGTCAAAAGAGGGGAGAAAGATAGATGCTGAACATTTATTATTATTGCTTTCGACCATCTTACTATTCTAAAGAAGTTTGCGGGGTTTTATCCTTTATGGTTTTCCCGATGAAAATATTTGTGTCTTGTGCATATTTTACATCTTATGCATTTCTATGTACTTGCTATTCTTTCAGATAAAGATCCTAGATAATCTAATCAAATCTTAAGAAAAACTAACAGTAAGTTGTTCCATGTGAAAATGGTTCTAGTTCCTTGTCTAATGTCTTGGACCAAGATTTTGTACACATTTGACCCACTTAGACTAGTGTTTATGCCATAAAATCTTGTTTGTCCACTTACCCACTCTTTTCCTTGTTCTATGGAGTCAAGGAGCCCCTCTATGCTACATTTATTTGGTAGTTATTGCATTTCCATGTGTTAAGGAGACTGGGTGCGCTTTCCTAAGGATTTGGCCAATTTTCTCATTAATGGTCCAAAACCAAGCCACTAAACCACCTCTATCACCCTCATGATGCTTCCTTTTACACTTGTTGACTAGACTAACCACTTCATGGTCCATATAGGTTCATTTCACCTCATTATGGCCACTACTTGGAGTTACACTTGGCATAATGTCATAGCTTGGGGGAATTATTCAAGATAATCCAACATTAATGTGAGCTACTCATATGGTTTGTTGGACCCATGGTATTTGGTAGCCTATGGTATTTACCCAAGGTATTGCATGTAATAATGCTTATATATTGTACTGAGTTTTTGCTCAATAAACAGAGTGGAAAACTTCCCACTGGAGTGATTTTCCTCTAATGTTCTATCCAATATTTCTTCTCTATTCTTGTTATCTCTTTATGCAAATAATTCTAAGTGAGATTGTTTTCTTGTATCTAGATATCGGTCGGAATGTCACATGACTTAGAACTTTTGTTGTGATGTTGTGCAATCCAAAATATTACAAGGGGTTTACCTTCCCATAAAATGGAATCACAAGAACAATTAAGTAATATGATACAATAGTATTCAAGCATGCAGAGGCCTGCTAGCAAGGAAAATAGTATAAGCTAAATATTTCTAGTAGAATACATAGGGACAAATAAGGAAATTTACCCAACCACCAACAACCAGTTTTATCCAATTGATGCCATTATCCCATCAATACCATTCATATAGCAAAAATATTGTATGTAGATATCATGATTCATTGTTGTTGGTAGGAAAAGTTGTAACCCTCGAATAGAACTAAGGGCAGAGATTATTTCTATAAAAGTAATAGCTTAAGCCACCATTGGCAAGCTCTACTATTACCAGTGTAAAAATGATAAGCCCACGACAGGCATGCATCCTTCTTTATTTCACTCCCCATTCATCTCATGGATGAGCAGAAGTATTTATTTAATAGCAACCTACTCCACAACCTCTTGCTCAATTTTCATCCTCTCAGACATAATGGAGCTATACTTGGAGTACAAATCCTTGTCACTAGCAGGGTCAACAAGTTTACATGACAAAGATGTATCTCCTGGTTTTTTCTTCATGTAGTTGTCAAATATGTACAAATTTACCTTCCTTATGGCACACCCATCCATGAGCTTCCCTTAATGCAACACCTGTTGAGTCTCAGAAATGTCCCTTTTTCATCCACTTTATCTTCCGCATTCCTCACATTTCATCGTCCCATTAACCTTTTATCATACCATTTCCATACATATATGTGGGTTTTACATTATTATTTTCCACTTTATTCATTTTAGTATTAAAAGTGAATATATGATTAAATATTATAAAATATACATGTTTTCATATGTATATCTCAATTATGTGTGAGCTTTGGAATGTGTAGGAATATGTGAAGGATTAATTCAAAGAGAAGAATTCACATATATCTCCTCCATCATTTCAAGGAGATAGTTATGCAAGGAATATTCTAAGGAGAAGATCATGGAGATTTGGTTGAGAGATATGTGGAGGGTTTGTGAAAGATATGTGGAGGATTTGAAGGGATCATATCTTGTAATAATAGGAAAGTAGTTGAGTGGTTGAGTGAATAGTGGATCTCTCATTATGAGATGGTTATTTCCTTCATGTATAAAAGAGAGTGCTCTCTCTTCATTTGGGGGAGGATAATTATAAAAGATAAGGTTGTAATTAAGTTAGATTAAGCTTGTAGGAGGGTTGTAATGGAAGTGGATTGGATTGGATTTTGTACTTGTTAGATTAGTCTTTGATTTGAGATCCTTAATGTGATTCAATCTTTCATTATCATGCTTTCATGTTTGTCATTTGATTATTGATTTGTGGATGTGAGCTCACTTATGTCATTGTTGTTAACTCTTCACATGTTGTATTTCTCTTACGCAATTTCAATGCTTTCCTAGTTAGTGTTTCAATGCTTTCCTAGTTAGTGTTCAATGCTTTCCTAGATTAATTTGATTTCAGCAAATTAGATTAAGTTAGATTAGATCTACTTTAGTCTTGCACAAACAGTGCACGTGCTTCGTCAGTTTACGTACCCCGGATTGATAAGTAAATAGTTGGGCAACTGCACTGCAACGTAATTATTATGACATATATTTCGCCTGACATTTTGGCGTCGTTGCCGGGGAAGCATAAGGGATTGAGGTATTAATTTCTTTTTCATGCAAGTGTGATTATTCGTGCTCCTAACTCTGAGGTGACATATGGGTAAGGGCATGAAGGGTGTGTTTCAATTTCTGCAAATTAGCATAAATTTCAATTTCTACAATTTAGAGTAAATTTCAATTTCTGCAAGTGTGCTTCAATTTCTGCAAGTGTGTTTCAATTTCTGCAATTTAGTATAAATTTCAATTTTTGCAATTTAGTGTAAATTTCAATTTCTGCAAGCATGTTTTTGCAATTTCAATTTCTGCAACTGTGAAGAGGTTTTCATGTGTTTTAACAAGAGTCTTTTATTTTCAGCAAGTGTGATTTTCAGTTTTCAGATTTTGATTTGGATGATGTAAGAACCCCTTTTACAATATGATTTAACTATGAGTGTCAGCTTGGAACAACTCGCTCACATCCTTGCAAAAATCGGAGTCTCCTCTTCTCTGGAAGAGGAGATCCTAACAGCAGCCGAAAGTTTAAATACTCCTTCAGAAACGAACGAGGAATCAGCATCTGAAGACTCCTGCATAGTTGATGGTGAACAATCATTCGAACAAGAGATTGAGGAAGATGACAAGGAGCTGCAGCATGATCTGAGTGAGGGGAAATGCGCTTACGAAAGCCATATCGAAAGATGGTTCCAGGTAGGTACGCAATTAGATCAATTTAGTTTTTCTTTTTATTTAGTTAGTCTGTCATTACAGCAAGAAGACTCACTCATTCTTCTAAATTTTCATCTTTCATTTGAAAAATTGCCACTAAACATATTATTATTGTTGTTGCGTGAATGGCTCCATTGGAAATCTGATTACACGTAACCAAATTTTAATTTTTTAATTAGCATAGAGTAGGTAGATTTTTCAGTTTTCAGTTTTCAATAAGTATGCTCTCCTCCGCGCTTAGTGCGATCTCCGCGCTTAGTGCGATCGCGAGGATCAGAAAGTAGGATGCCTAAAGCTGATTTCAGGAATGAATAAGTTCGTGCAATATGCCTAATTGATTCATCCTTAATTTTGCAAATTTTGCTCAAATTTTTTTAGTACATTTGCAGAATGAATTCTTTTTCTGCAACATAAAAAGAAAAAAATATATGCAGTCATAATAATAGTTTTTGTGTTCCATTCTTGACCTGCAAAATACACACAATAAAACGTTAAGAGAATAAAAATCGAACCAAACTTTTACATGCTGCAACTGTACCGTCATGATGAAATTATGTGTCATGTTGGAATTCTGGTCGATTGCACTTTGTTTGATTGCACAAGCTCTCTTTTCTCGTTTCCGTCCATCCTTGGTTTGGGTTGCACCTATTGCCAACTTCTATCTTTTTGATCTGGAACCAAAACCTGCAATAAACAAACAAATAAAACAAAAATCATAAAAGGAAAAATATATATATATAACGAGTCAAATCCCCTCTGTATGCATTCATCATTTCATGACCAAACCTGCAAAATAATAGATCATTAAGTCATGGATTGATCCATTCAACTATTGCTTATCCAATCTGCCGCCCTGCCATTGTCACTTGGACCCTACCCGATTACACTAAGCTAGTTTTACAAAATTGAAAGTAGCGGTTCATCTCATACTCAGCGGTAAGGATGGAAGCACCTAGAATTAGATCTCCAGAGGAGGGCATGATCTCTCCAAGGATTTGATCCAAAACTCAGTAAGCATTCTGGTGTTTTCAACAACTATGTTTGGTTTGATTCCAACTTCTGTGATTCATCTCCCGAGATATTTGCCTTGATTTCGCTCCATCTTTCTTTCTATAAAATGAAAAAAATAGCAAACAGTCAACAAACCATTATTTCATGAGAGCAATAATTTTCCTATGTTTATCCTCTTACCTAAAAATTGCTGCGTACTTAGGTTGATTAGCTGGCACTTTAAACAAAGACAAAATTAATGGATTCGGGATCTTCTCCTGAATCTGTTAATCGTAGGGGATCCACCTCCCGGAAAATGAGCCCTAATATCTAATTTGAGCAATGGTTATAACCAAACGGAAAAAAAAGGAGGGTCGTCCAAGCCGATATTTTGTTCCTTTCCTTAAAATAATGGTCAAAATATATTGATCCATTGTTGAATCTCAATCTATCTATTGTTGGAAATATTTCATGCAAGACCTTCGTGGTTTCAACTGCCACTTGAGTTCATGATCTCCAGGTTTTTGTGCTGGGGGATTTCACTTTACTTAACGATCCCAAATCCCTCAACTTCTACCCATGCTTGTTCGATGGGCATTTAGCTGATCATCCCTCTTCCACACCTCTGCACAAGGTGGAAGGTTACATATCATGACAACCTGTAGATCTCTGTCGAACATTCCAGCTACGTCTGCTAGAATCAATTGAACACAACGAAAAAAGGGATAAGCTGCGAGCTATCAGCCGTCGCCATAGATTGTGAATCACGCCTGCATGTACCCGGATTAAAATCCATGTGGTTTATTCAAGAAAATCCTAAGACTGCTTCATTCAATGATCCAAACTAGATTAAGAACGAAATAAAAGAACACACTGCTAGCAATGGTTGCAAGCTGTTTCTATGATTAACTATCGTGGGAACCAATGATCTTTGCAGGAGGGTTCCTTCTGTGCCAATACGGATACAGATTTTTGGCACAGCTCATCACCCTCGTATAAACGGTTCGAAGCAGGAGAGAAATCCGCCTAGCCAATATTACTTGGTCGATCCGAATGTGCATTGAAGCGTAAGCTTTCCTTGAGAATCAATATGTGAGTGAGGATAGCGGCTACCATCGGCTCTGCATGCAAAATCCCAGCACATCAAGTATTTATCACCTCTCTTATTCTTGCTTTTGTGGCACTCTTTTGAAGATAAGCGGAATAAGTTTATAGGAGGAGATCCACGTAGGCATCACAATAGCATTCACGAAAGGATCAACCAGATCTCACACAAAAGATATAACTATGCTACGTTCAAGGTGAAACAAATAATGGTTTGGTTGATCATTAGCAGCATCACAGAGAGGTTCTTGAGTAAAAAATGTACTGCAGGAGATTTATGAACGGTTATTGTAGTCATTTGCATGATCACCGGGGTTGGCAGTGACTTAGTAATATTGTTCCACGCACAACGTAGAAAACCTTTCATCCACGAAGAAAAAAAACACATGCTCATGAAAGTGCCAAAGGGAGTGCCAAAGCGGCGCCGATAAACACATCTTTCACAGATACCCCAACTAAGTCGAACCTAGTATCTACCAGGCATGTATTGGTCGAACGATATCAAGCAGGTGACCCATTCATTTTACTGTCTTTCGGCTCCTTGATAAAATTGGACTCCAAAGAATCTGGTACGATATATGTGGCAAAATTCGGCACAACATGGCTTGAAGGCTCATCATCTTTTCATGGGCTTTGTCTCTATGCTGCGTGCAATAATTTGGAAGTTGACGTATATAATGAAATGGAAAATATCAATCCAAACAATGTCTATGCCCCCATCTGTTTCAGCGATGAATCCAACAGGCCTAAAACGCATAAAGAACCCAATCACCTTTCTCTGTGCGCCATACAAAACATGTCCATTTGTCAGGATTTTGGCCCGCATAGAACGAGGTAACTGTTTCTCCTTCCAATCGGTAAAGTTGTAATGATCGTCCACTTGATATTTTAGGTATTAAGGTCATGATCTATCGTGTTGTACCTTAAACGCCTTTTGTTATTTTTTTCCTGATGCTTTGTGTTACACTTAATGCAATTGGCTTATCTTGATGGATGAAAGAAACACGATTTGTGTGAACAACACGCAGCTGTGCATTGTTCAGCCAAGATGTTATTTCCGCTCGATAGTTATGTGCTAGCTCTATCTTCGCCACTCCATATTATAACCTGGGTGTCAGCCAGAATCTTGCACGTTGCCCTTTGTCTTTCCATGTATCGCTCAGTCAAATCCATTAATGAGAACGACGAGAGTAGTGATAAGCTGAACGAAGATGTTCATAAAGGCAAGAAAGTAATTAAAACTCTTTGATGCTCGTGCAAAAATTGTTTTATTAATCAATTGGTTGTGGGCCCTGACTGCGCATATCTTAGCAATTTACAGCCCGTTGCTTACTGAATGCTCCATGTCAATATATGTCAATGATAGCTTTCGATACATCGTAGTTCACCTACCGGTCTGCTCTATCTTTCCTGGGAGATATCCAATTACTTGAACTCTGGCATCTTTGAGCCTCACGATCCGATAGGAGGAGCTAGCGAAGCCAAACTATCTCTGCGTTTCATGCTACGTGTTTCTGAGGAAGCATTAACTGTTGTTTTCAAGTTGTGAGAGGCGCACTATTCATTAGACACTCACATACTAGGGAACATGACCATCCTTCTACTTGAGATCCAAGGCGATGAAGAAAAACTGTCCCTTTGTCAACGCACACAATATTTCAAAAAGAGAAATCCTGAAATGCCAGTTGGAAGAATGTCATAAGATATCGACCCAGAGACAGATACCGAGCCCTACTGAAACACAATGCCACGACTTTCTATGTATTTTTGAACTCTCATGACCATTATTGTTGCTTGTGCAGAGATAGAGGAAACAACTCCCGGGGAAGGACAGGAGGAAGACACGAAGGAAGACGAGGAGGCGACGAACCTACGGCAAGAGAAACAAGAGACCTTCGCTGGTTGGGAGATCCTATTGCTTGGAATAGTACGACATAAAATTCTGGCCCATCCCTCTAAAAGGCTTTCTGGTTACTGGTCTGCAATAATGAATAGTCGGTGATTGGGGTGAATATAAATATTTTCAAGATTAATTTGTTTGTTTAATTTATTTATTTTTGTTTGTTTATATTTTTTGGTTCGTTTTTTTTAGGATGGTATGTTTTGCAGGGATGCATCTCTTTGTTGTTTAAAGTGCATAATGTTGTCATTCAAATGTAGAAAACTTGATGAGGATTATCTTTCTGCATTACTTCCATATACCTGAAGCAATTTTCCTGCAATCCTGACAATACTCCTTTTACGAGCCTTGAAACAAGATGCCAAAGCATGCTGAAATGATGATTCTGATTTTGTGTCTTATTTTCGTGGGAATTATCCAAATAAAACTAAGTCCATACAAATTATAAAACTATGAATGGAAAATACATACAAATTGTAAAATTATAAAAATTGCAAATGGAAATTTCATTCACTTCCTAAATGCATGTTTTTTTTTACGCTTCACGTCAAAATTGATTTTCTGAAGTCACTTCCTGCAGCAATCGATGATTCCACCTGTGCAAAAGACAAAGGTATACAAATGAGTGTAGCTGCGCAGTAAACAGCTGCGCGTTGAACAGCCATTTGAACAGCTGCGCGTTGAACAGCTGCGCATTGAACAGCTGCGCGTTGAACAGCTGCGCATTGAACAGCCTGCAATGCCATTGCTACTTGCCTAACATTTTGGCGTCTCAAAGGTTGATCATGCAAAGCAGCCAATCGGTGAAATTCCTACTCTGAACATTCGATAGTGGATTTCAGCCACACATTTACACTTTCCGAATTTTAGAGACCATATTGCTCTTACAAATTGTAAAACTAACGCAAATGGACATTCTCTAATTCCTGAACACAATGTGCTTAATCTTAATTTGTCTTTCTTAAAGTCACTTCATGCAGTAATTGATGATTGCACGAGCGCAAAGGCACAGGTATACAAATGCATTTTATTTTCTTTGCTTTGCCCCATTCCTACTTATTTTTGCATTCTACGATTCTCTCACGAAGTTTTAAGTGTAGGATTGGTACTAAGTATGATTGCAGGAACGAAGATGCACGCATTCCATGTTGAAGTGATTTTCATGAATCACACAAATTTTCAGAAAAGCCCATGTTTTGTTGCTAGCTTGTAAAAGCCACTTCTCACAATGCCATGACACTTGCTGTTACACGAAAATCATTGGAAAACCCTTTTGCGTCCTGAAATATTTCCTCGCATTCCTCCTTCACAGCAGATTGATCATCCCCATGGTGCAACCATTTTCCATTACCTTATCCTTCCTGATTTCTCGCACATCTATTTTTCTGAGCAGCATACATCATTTCCTTTATCATTTTCAGTTCATTTTTGCCTTCTTTCTCTATGCTAGTTTTCCTTCTGAATAAAACCAGTCACCTCCTTTTCCACAATTACACTTCCTCGATTTCATTTCCATAAACCCTGTCACTACTGAGATATTTTTTATAGTCCTACCAAATCTTTTTATAAAAACTCACGTTGACTGATGTGGGATTCCTTAAGGCCCACCTTTCAACAGTCTTGCCCCATCGACATCAGCACCTTATCTAGGATATAGACTAGAGTCCATTTTGAGTACCTAGAGGCTTGCATGCCTTAATGGCAAGTTCTCTCGCTGACGATCATGGGAATACATCAATGTCCTTTGATCATCAGATCTTGCAAGTGGCTCGACATCAGCACATCCATTTGCACTTCACAAGATGTACTCAGGTACCTTGGCACTCATTGACATCAATGGTGAGTTGCCTCGCACTGGTTAATGGAATTCATCAATGGTCGGTAATCCAGTGATTTCTCTTCATGCTCGACATCGACACATCCATTCGCATGATTAGAATTGTACCATCGGGTTTGTAGCAGATGAAGACTATACACTTTTTCCTGATTCCCTCAGCAGTTACAGCAGCTCGAATTCATCTATGAGAGTCTGACAGTTCCACAGCACCAGTGCAGATTCCTCCACTTCACATGCTCTGATTTAGCAGTGACCATCGTTGCAGTTCCAACCGTCACTGTTACAGCAGTCATCGTTACAGCAGTTACTGTTCCAGCAGTTACATCAGTTCCGGCGGTTGTTGTTTTAGCCATTCCAGTAGTTGTTGTTACAGTAGTACTGCTACAATAGCAGTCACCTTTCACATGTTCATACAGCAGTGCCATCTTTCATGTTACAGCAACGACGCCATTCACAGCTACATTTTCATGATCCTACACCAGTGACACCTTCCATCTTCCAGCAGTCGCAGTCCCATATCCTTTGGCCATTCGTTACAGTAGTTGCAGCTACAGTACTAGTCATGATTTTTTTTGATCCAGCAGCCGCAACAGCTACATTCCTATTGCATCGTTCATCTACATTTTGGGTGAGTGGAGGTATGTTGTTTTCTAAGCTTTAATCATGAAATTCCTTATATGCTAACTTGAATATTTTGGAAAATCCCCTCGCCATACTTTCCTTTTTCCCTTCCACGACCTACACTATGTTGCATGAGGGCATGCAACCGATTCAGTTGGGGGGGGGGGAACTATATTCATAGTCACCACATATTTACTACTATCATTCCATTTTTCCACTATCATCATTCCATTATCATCCCATTTACCATTCCCAAAAATTTCTTTTCCAGCGATCCCCTGATGCGCTTTGCTTTATGCATTGATATACATTGGCATGATTCATACCAGATTGAGAAAATGCTTTCTTATACTCAGCGATGCTCTCTTATGCACATTGATAGCTTATGATTTCCAGTGAAGTGTGTGGTTACAATTATTATCATAATAGCAAGTGAAAAAATAATGAAATGAATGTTCTTAACACAAGAACCAACATTCTTACATTCATGGTTGTCACACAAGAACCAACCATAAGGAAAATGTGAGCTATTACTCATGCATTTCACATCATGAAATGAATGTTGTTAACACAAGAACCAGCATTCTTTATATTCATGGTTGTTACACAAGAACCAACCATAGGAAAATGCCAGATGTTACTCATGAGCTGTTATATCTTGGAAACATTCATCATTAAAAAGGCATCATCAATCAAAGCCAAAGTTTAGATGCCAAAGGTTCTTCAAAAGATCCCTGCATGGTTGCATGAGGACATGCAACACCTTGAGTTGGGGGGCGATGTTGAGTCTCAGAAATGTCCCTTTTTCATCCACTTTATCTTCCGCATTCCTCACATTTCATCGTCCCATTAACCTTTTATCATACCATTTCCATAC
>LPNX010908561.1:359604-410974 GCA_001517045.1 Pseudotsuga menziesii
TTCAAGCTTTCATTATCATGCTTTCATGTTTGTCATTTGATTATTGATTTGTGGATGTGAGCTCACTTATGTCATTGTTGTTAACTCTTCACATGTTGTATTTCTCTTACGCAATTTCAATGCTTTCCTAGTTAGTGTTTCAATGCTTTCCTAGTTAGTGTTCAATGCTTTCCTAGATTAATTTGATTTCAGCAAATTAGATTAAGTTAGATTAGATCTACTTCAGTCTTGTACAAACAGTGCACGTGCTTCGTCAGTTTACGTACCCCAGATTGATAAGTAAATAGTTGGGCAACTGCACTGCAACGTAATTATTATGACATATATTTCGCTTGACAACACCTAGTGAATCATTTTGATAAGTCGATTGAGCCTTAGTTCAAAATTGCACCACCTGTGGATTAGTCACATTTCTTAGAAGGGCCTTCCTAGTACCCTAGGCCTTTCTAAGAAGGAAGATACTGATCATTGTGGATTTAAACCATACTTTCATCCATCTTTGATCCCAATCGTTTTCTTTTTGTTGAGTGAAAAACACCATAGGCACAATTCCTTTCATAGGTCGAGGAACTAGCTCTTGTGAAAGAAATTGTATATCAAATATTTGTAACTTTCGAACATGTCTACCATGAAGTTCCCACCCATCTATTGAATCCATGCAAACTTGCCTATTATACTTAGCCTAATGTGTTCCAAACTCAACTTATCCACATAAAAAATTGGAAAATGACACTAAATGATGGATGCCTCCTCTCTTATACTACAAAAATCCCACTCTATAGTAAGGAATGCCTCCATTACCCATATTTTTTTGTAAGGGGGCCTTGTTTCTTCAACATATGTCATTGGATTCAAAGCATAAGACACAATAACGAGAGTTTTTTTCAACTTGTGCTAGTGCCCATGTATGCATTTCTCTAATTGTATATGTAAGTTAGATCTCTCTTATTGGTGATGAATTTATTCCTCTCCCACAAAGTTAAAGGTTTCATGTATCTCACTTGCACCTCATCTATCTATATTTGAGTTGAAGATCATATCATATATGGATTCAATGAGATCAACTACAAATTAACATTGGCCAACAAAATGATCGTTGATAATCTTATGCCTCACCTCAATGGCAATATGTAATGAATATTTCCTCCATGAGGTCCATGTGTCACTAATGGTAGTGGTCCATAAAGCCCCTTTTACCTCCATAGTCATCGAAGAAGAATGCAATATGAAAAAAATATAGCATCATTTGGCTTAAGCAACTCCACCTCTGAGAACTTCTAGAAAATGGCATGTGATGGGTGATGGTTACCTATAAACACATGGTTTTTTTGTACATCTTTAATTCATTTGCAATCCAAGTTATTTCACTAAAGAACTTTAGTGCATTATTTAGTGCATTCACGTAATATTGCGTAAAAACAATATGTGTGTATAGTTTTTGGACCATCAACCCTATAGTGTAGCTAATGGGGTTGTCTTTGCCATAATTTGCACAACATTCGATGGGCCTACCTCATTGATGGCCTCACATAACCAGTCCTTCAAGAGGGAGCATGTCTGTTTTTCCCTGAACAAATAGACACCCTCAAAATATAGGGACCATATATTGAAGACACAATGATGTTTAAAATTGAATGATTCATGTATCTATTCAACCATCACAATAGAACATCAATCAACACTCCATGACACCTTCAAAGGGGCCATGATTTTCACAATGCGTGATTTTCAACCAAGACTGTGCAAAACCTTTCATAGCTAGGTGGATTGTGCACTATAAAAGCATCATCATCAACAGACTGGTTGCTCAAACTATGGGTATAATCTGCATCAAATGTGATACAGCATGCAAAGGAAAACCTTGATATAGAAATATCAACACCCACCTCATCCTTGATATCAAATGTAGAAGCAAGTGCATCGGTCTCTTTACACAAGAAGAGCCTTTAGTATCTAATGAAAATTGTGAACTTGAAGGAATTGTGGAGGACCCTCCACAATTAGTAACATTATTCTAATCATCAAGAAAGCCTTGGGATGCAACCCTAAGATTTCATTGTTGATTCATTGGGTTTACCAATGACAGCATTACTAGTTGACATGTTTAGATAAGGAACATGAAAATTTTAAAGTATGAGAGACAATTGGTGACAAAACCCACTATTGTGAAAAAAATTCAATAAAAAATTAATTCCTCGGAACCCACTGTCGAGAAACTCCCAATGCTGATGAAAAACTTGGTTCTCCTTCACAAACTCACACTGCTCATTATGGATTAAAAAATTTGCTGTGAAAATTCTTGTTGTGCTGCTTCTTGAACACACAAATACTTGAGATATGGGTTCCCAATAAAAAATAGTGAAAAAATGGTTTTCTCTCACTTGTTATTTTATGTGTTTTTTGATTGGGTACATAGCCTAAAGTTTTAAATATTTGGCATATTCATTGGGTACATAGCCTACAGAACTCCATGTACAATGCAGAAAAGAAAACTAAAAAATATCAAAAATCCATACTCCATTTATTTTAACTTAGTTGTAAATATGTACAATTTGTGAATTAAAAATCAACACGTTATGGAAAAAAAAGAGCCCCTGTTGTAGAGTGAATCAGAATTTTTTCAAGCATGCCAAAGAGTTTGAGAAATAAAAATCAATCAAATGCTCCATGAAACAAAAGGTGATATTATTTCTATAAATAAACAATATCTTTAGTTGGGATATTAAAAGGATCCAATGCAACTAACAATCAGAAATGTTCCTGAAGTGAACCAACAACTAACCTTGAAAGTATGTCATTTTCACCCAGATGAGATGATACAACTATATAAGACCAAATTATGTAAATATGTAGCAATTATAAGCAAATAAAACCATTTTAAGTACATCCTTGAGAGTACAGGGGAATGACCCCTTGTATTTGAGTGTAGAAGGAACTATCTGCGGCCGTGAAGGAAAAAATGTGTGTTGAATACCTAGCTTTTGGGGGGGGGAATAATCCTTTCCAGTATAATTACTTTCTCAACATCATAATTTTTGTTGTTTTCCTAGCAGTTTTGGCATCCTTCTTTGGAATTTTATAGGTATACATTTTCTTCCAAGGGATAAAATGATGAAGCCACATCAAGCTACAATGTCCCTTTTATAAGTGGTAATTGTATCCTCAATCTCTTTTTCATTACTTTGGTCTAAGATCTCAAAGTCATTTGTCATCTTAGTTGAGGCTTTACTCTAGGTCATTTGGATAGAGGGTTATGTTTTATATTTCCCATTCATTCTTTGCATTGGTTGTTATCCTTGGGTGGGTTATGGAGAGGGATACTCCTTTTTGCACTAATTGGAAAAGCGAACATATTTGTAGCACCAGTTTTCCTTTTCCAAATTCAACCTCCTAAACCTACACCTCTCACAATTAAAACTACATTTTCCAAATTGAACCTGAACATCTCACAAAGACTGGTTCTAGGAATGAGATCAGTCCAAAATATGGAAATTTTTTAAGTCGAGACTAATATGCTTCCAACACTAGCTAGATTAATTTAATTTGTGTAATTATAAAAATTGTTGTGCATATGGAAAACCTGGAGAACCAAGTTTCAACAATATATCTTTTCCTGACACATTTTGATATTTAATTTGTGAACTATGGTCGCTGGCTATAATGTTTATTATCCTACCTTAGTATTCCCTTTTTATTAACATGTAAAATATAAATAGAAATACCATGAGTAAGATGTGTAGGTTATAATATCATTAGGTACTAAGAAAAAGTGGGATGTTGGAACTCTTTAAGACTATTGTTTGGAATGGATTAAAGATAAAAGTATCGATGCCTACAAATCCTTCCCATGTTTCTTTGTATATGGGATTGTTATACAAAAATATTGTCATCTTGATCCATGAGTCAACCTGATGCCTAATCCCTAAATTTTCCCTAGCCAAACTGGATTAAAACTGAGGTTTTTCCTACCCTTTTTTCCCTCTCTAGGTAGGTTGGTGCTCTTACTCCTAAGGAAAATTGTGCCAGCCCCTTGTTGGTGCTCTTTCCCTTCATGCAAGGAGAGCCACTGGCACTCTTTCCCCTCATAAAAGGTGTGTCATCCCCTCTCTAGCGCTCTGTCTCCTACAGCAGGGTACACCAGGGGTGTTTAGAGGGGAAAAAGAGAAGTTTTTAGGCCCTTCTCGAAGGTGGATGAGGTGGAGGATCAACCCTAGCTTCTAGGTGATGTGGAATCTAGTTCCCTAACCTAATGGGAGGATACCTTAGACTCCTCCTCCTAATACTCAACCTACTTTATCCCTTTATCCTTATAAATTGAACCCCCTCTCCATTGTGAAGGGAGGAAGGACTATGGTACTCTTATGTTGGTGGAATTTCTAGGTCATCCCTATCATCCTTTAGGAGGAAAAATCTCATCCTTTGGGAGGCATACTATCATCCTTTGGAGGCTTTGATTGGATTGTTGGATGGAATATTGCAGTGTTAAGGCTAGGTTGTGATGTTCTTTCCCTATGTAAATCTATGTATCTCCTTGATTACAGTAATACAAAACTCTTTCCATAAATGTTATTGATTTAATGATATTTAGAGATTTCTTCCTTAATTGTTAGCTTAGATCAACTTATATCTATGTATGCTTTCACCCTTTGTTTGTTCTATCTCTTTGATAAGGTTTTGCAACTAGAGATCTAAAGGCCTGGAGCTTGGATAAATAAGGAGGAGAAGACTTATAGATATAAGGAAAGGTAATCATCTCTTCATCCTGTATCTTGACTGATTTAGGAAATTTGTTTAGTATTTTGTACTTGATTTTTTATAGATCCACTTCGACTAGGGAGATCTGGCTTGAGTCTGCTTGAGTAGATTTATCCACTGACAAATTTGGAGACCATACTGGGGATAACATAGATTTGATTTCATTTATATTTGATTTCATGTATCTTCATAAATCCTTTTTATAGCCTCTAGAGACCCTCCTACCTTTGGAGTTTGTCTTTTAAGAGTTTCTTGGACCTCCTTGACTCTTTTGGGTTTAGTACTAGACCTCTAGTCCTTCTTCCTTAGGATATCTAGCCTCTCTGGCTCTTTGGTGCACCTGGGTAGTGTATACAGAGTGCCACTGTCTTGCTGGCACCCTTTCCCTTGAGTGTAACTACCCCACTGACACTCTTTCCTAGTGTTGTAAGTGCGACAGCCCCTGTCTGGAACTCTAGTGCAGTGTTGTAGGGTGCGCCATCCCTTCAAAACTCAGAGATCAGTTCAAATTCCCTTCATTTTTGGTTTTTTGTTTGATGGATTGTGGTTTGTAGTCTGTATATGATAGTCATAGAGCCCCTAGGTCCAGCATTACCTCTGTTTTGAGTGGATGTTGTTGAGTTTGGGATTTTTTATAGGTCAAGTGTGTGAGGGAAATTTCAATCCCCCACCTGTTGGTTCAGGCTTGCAATCCCCAATCACATTACCATATCTTTTTAGATCTGTTAATATTGTTAGATATGATCTCCAAACCCTTCCTCCACCCTCAATCATTGATTTTTGGTTGCATTTTGGTTGATTTGGAACAATTCTTGAGTGTTTTGGAGTTGTTTGGATTCTTTCCATCTTCCTTTTTATTTCTAAATGAATAGGGTGTTGTAGGTATTCTTTTTTTTCTGCTCTAAAAAGAGTTTAGTTATCAAGTTTCATTTTGATACATGCATTTAAAAAATCGAAGTGCTTCACTACTTCGTTTTACACATTGTTGATATTTGTTGCATATTTGATTCCATTTGTGCTTTGTGGACTATTATTGCAAAAAGTTATAATTACTGCACTCTAGGAAGGAATTCTTCTTTTCTTTGTTGCTCATGTTCATGTTGATTTGAAAAGAAAGGTCTTTCCCTATCTTAGGTAGCTTTCATTGAAAGAGAAATGTGCATCGTCATGTACCTAGGATTTGCATTCTTTTTACATTTTCTGTCTACACCTCATGCATCCACTTAACCGCATAAGATAAAATTAACACTAGCTTAGGATGAAAATCATTTAGTAACTATGTGTAAGTTAGATACATGTTTCAGTGTCTTTAAGCGTGGTATATGTTGTTATTTTCCTGCACTACATCCTAAGGGCTTGTAGTTATTCCAGGCACCAACCGGTCTATCGAATGGCTTTTCACGTACCTTCGGGTGTATATAAAAGTACTTCACGTACTCGATAGTATATCAAAAGGCTCTTGTCATGAAGTTGTGCATTAGAAAGCACCACTATGGAGTTGATCTCCCCCATACCTAGTGTATATCGAGAGACCCTATTAGGATTCATGTGACCAACTGAGTTAACCTTTTAGCCGTTTTGGCATCGCAATACACCAATAAAAACACCCGCAGAGATTACTACACATGTGTCATACAGGTAGTCAGGTATTCTGGAAATGGTACGGTCCCAATCCTCCTTGTCACATTTTACTATTAGACCCTATGGTATATAGCGAGTTGTGGCACCTTAACAATCCTATGAGGATCCTGACTTTACATCCACTCCTATTCACACAATTTGCTTGTGGATTTTAGACTTGAGTAGTGTTTTATTTGTGTGGTACTTCAGACATTCTTAGAGAGTTTAGTTATGGGAGACTCCTCGGGGACCACCAGTCAAGAGACCCCCTTCTAGGGTATGTATTTTGTTTCTCTCCCTTGTTGAGTTGTTGGTTCTCCCTTCATGGCCACTTTGAGTCTTCCTGGGTTGACTATAGGATTACCTATATGGTTATTATTGAATATCATTATATCAAATGCACCTTTTATGTCAGATCATGGTCCTTCACCACATGAGCATCGATATCATGTTAATCCTTCTCCTTCTTCCTCAAATGTTGAATCGAATTCCCTTTCTTCCTCTTCACCTGTTGAAAACTTTGATGTTAGTAAACGAGCGGGTAAGAAGAAGACTAAAAGAAAGGCTAAGAAGAAGAATACTAAGAAGAAGGTCACATCTCCAACCTTTGATCACCATGTTGGAAACCCATCAACAACTGATCGCAGTGCTGAGAGTGTTGATTTGCCCACAAGAACACCTCGTAAACCTAAGTTCCCTTATATACTTTTCAAGGGTGACCATCTTCTAAAAGATTGTCATGGTTTGTCCCAGGTTTTAGAAGTGTGGTCTAAGGCTTCCCAACACCTTGTGTCATCAATCTTTGGGATTCATACTGATGATACCCCATCAACCAATGACTTTGCGGTTCAGACACAAAAAGGAAAGGCCAGATATCCTTGCTTGCTATGTAAGGACATGCACCTTACTTACCTTTTTCCTCGCATGGATGAAGCTTCTAAGTTGTTGGAAGATACTATTGTTCCTCGCCAGTGGATTCCAATAGGTTATCATAAGTTGTCCCTTGACATCCCTTTGGTTGACCAGGTCGATCCAATTTCATCCTCGGTTGATCCCACTCTCTCTTTAGAGAGTGAAGAACAGATGGTTCGTCCCACTCTTCCTTTGGAGAGTGAAGTTAAAGTGGTCGAGTCGATGTCATCTCCACCTGATCCCACTCTTTCGTCGGAGAGTGTTAAGATTGAAGTAGTCACTTCGACACGGTCTTCATCTTCTCCCTCTCTTCCAGTTGAGAGTGAACTAAAACCCGCTGAAGTTTTGGTAGTTAGTTCTTATTTTTCTACGCAAGAGGAAATTTTGCCTGTTTCAACAAAATCCTCTCCAAGTAATGAGGTTCTTTCCTTTGACTGAAGTAATCTAACAAATTATCATCTTCATTCAAGTGTTCCTTTCCATATATCTGTGTGAATTTATGCTAAGAATATACTCTGCACTATCGTTGACGAAGGGGCTTCTGTTAGTATGCTATCCTCTACTGTTTGGAAAGCCATAGGTTCTCCTCAGCTTGTGTCAGCCACCGATCAGATACTGGATTTTAATCGAATACCTGTGGAGCCTTTGAGGATCATTCCTCATTTGCCTACCACTTTAGGTGGGAAAAATGTATGTATTGATGTTATGGTAGTCCAAGGTCCCTTAGATTTTAATATGCTCCGTAGGCATGATTATGTTTACGCCATGAAATCTGTAGTTTCCACTCTCTTTTGAGTGATGTATTTTCCCCATGATGGGAAGATTGTGACCATTGATCAGCTTTCCTTTGTTAAACCTGATCATCGTATAACTCCTAGTCATTAGACTCCCCTGAATGTCCTGCACGTTCTTGTGGTTCCTTCCCATTCACCCGCCATGTCTCTTGCCTCTGAACATAGTGACAAAGTTTAGTCATTTGAAAACCATAGCCTCTTCTCCTCATGAAGAATCTTTGGGGGCACGTCTCCTATAAGGTGGAAACCCACAAACCTCTGGACATCATGTTGGCTACGAACTTCCTCTGAGTATATTTCCCATTATGTGTCAAGCTCGTTAAAAAATGAAATAGATGTCGGCAAGCATAGTTCCTATTATGTGTCAAGATCGTTAGAAAATAAAACCGAATGTCCTCAATCATAGTTATTTTTATGTTTCAAGTTTGTGTAAAAATGAACTAGGTCTCCACAAGCATAGTTATTTTCTGTTTCAAGCTTATGTAAAAATGAAGCGAGTCACCACTAGCATAGTTATTTTCTGTTTCAAGCTTGTGTAAAAATGAAGCGAGTCACCACGAGCATAGTTCCTTTTCTGTGTCAAGCTCATAAAAAAATGAAACAGATGTCCTCAAGCATAGTTATTTTTTAGTTTCAATATTGTGTAAAAATGAAATAGGTCACCTTGAGCAGTGTTTATTCTTTGTTTAAAGCTCATTAAAAGAAACTGACCTTGAGCATAGTTCCCATTTTGTGTCAAGCTCCTTAAAAAATGAAACAGATGTCCTCAAGCATGGTTATTCTCTATTTCAAGCTTGTTTAAAAATCAAACAGGTACCTGCAAGCATAGTTATTTTTTGTTTCAAGCTTGTGTAAAAATGAAACATGTCACCTTGAGCAGAGTTCCCTTTTTCATGTCGAGCTCGTTAAAGAATGAAACAGATTCTTCCATTATGTCAAGACTCAATTTTTGAACCTTCATTTCATCTGCTTGTAAAGCAGATGAAACGAAGCTTGTGGGGCATGTACACTACCTCTTTAAGTTGGAGTTAAGCTACTTGATAGTTATATTGGGCGCAAGTACCAATCACTGGAAATCATGTTGGGAAATCACCTATTGATGGGAGACATTTTGAGCATAGTTTTTATTATGTGTCAAGCTTGTTAAAAAATGAACCAGATACCTTGAGCATTCGTTCAATCGATATTCGAGCTCATTAAAAACAGTAAGATGGTGTTGAGCTTAATTTTCATTTTTCATGTTTTGGTTAAAACATGAAAAGTGGTTTGAGCTTACTTTATCGCTTTTTCATGCTCTAGATTCAAACATGAAAAAAGGTTGAGTGCCTTTTATACCTACAGCGTACTCGTTAAAAACTCAGTGAAGAGTTATCGAGTATACTTTTACTATTTTTTAGACTCGTTAAAACTGGATTATGAAAAAATAACCCCGTAATAGATTCCTCTTTAAACGCTTTTCGGACTCTTAAAATGTGAAAATATAGTCGAGTGAACTTGTCTTCTTCATGCTTGTAAAAGGACCTGAAGAAGTTTTTCCTAGTGATAATTTACCCCTTTTTTGGACCTGGGGGCACTACTTACGAAAAAGGAACCTTCCGGCCAATCATGACTGGAAGAGTTCTCATGGGAATTAGTTTATACTTTTTTGGGCCTCGGGGACTAAATTTATGAAAAAGTCCATTTTTGGAGTCTTCTTAGTCATTTCAGACTCTCTAAACATGAAACAACAAATGAGTTTGCTTTCATCAGACTCATAAAATCAAACGATAAAGGACCCTTTCTGGAAATCAACCCCTCCTTTCTCAGGTTCGTATAACATATGAGAATGGACTCATCATTTTATGAGCTATAACGAGTGTTTGTTACCCTCTTTGAACTCGTAAAAATGAAAAGAGGTACTCGTCCTTCGTGATGGGGAAATTAAGGAAAGAGTTTGTGTTTCATTGTAGTTATTGCAGTACGTAGTTATCTTAAACATGGCACTTGTTTGCATATACATTTTAGTACTTGGGTAATCCGTTTGTCTTTGAGTCCTACTAATTCCATGATTTTTCTTACCTCGTTTGAGTTGTTCAAGAATAATCTCGCCGTCATTTGCATTAGGGTATTGGTATCATTCTCATGTCAATACTGTAAAGTCATGCCATGCCCATGTTCAAGAGATATTTGGTCATATGTTCAATATCTGCAGTCAGTTTACCTTCTATCATGTTGGTCATATCTGAATCAGTCTCATATATCACTCCATTGTCCAATTTAATCTAAAACATCTATGATTTTGTTGCATGTCGATGATGGGGGATTCATCACGGCCCTCCTTTGACGATTCTATTCCTATCGACTTCAAATCCTCATATAGGAATTAGACTTAGAAACCAAGACAATTACCTTGGGACTGGATGCCTCAATGGCAGGTTACTTCCCTTTCAACGTGAGTTTACATCATTGACTCTTGATTGAAATATCCTACTAAGTGTTTGACTTCAAGTCCTTTATTCACAATTGGGAGGATGTACTGAGATACCTTGGGAATCATTGACATCAATGGTGATTTCCCTCGCACTTGTTAACAATTTACATTAATGACTGGTAATAAAGTGGTTTCTACCATGTTCAACATCAAGACATTGTAATCACATGGTTAGATTCGTATCATTGCGGGTTCGGCTTGAAGACCCTGGGTTATCTGATATCTTTCCCAGGTTGCAATGGAGTTTTTTTTAGTCATATTACATGAATCCACTTTGTATTGGTCGTGGTTGTGTTATCATCTCATCATGGATCTGGGCTTGTGTCTAGTAGCCATGATTGTGTTTATACGGTCTCTAGTAATATGGATCTGCATTGTATTGGTTGGCAGCCATGTTAAAGAGTTATGTGAGATTTGAGCTAGTTGTATTGCAGCATCTTCCAGCCAACATCCTTGCCTTCAATTTCTTCACTTTGCCAAGAATTCACCTATCACATTCCTCTAACTTCATGCTTTGGGGCGCATTCAGTTACACCAAAATCTTGTCATCTTAATCCATGTGTTAACCTTAATCCTAATCCCTAAAGTTTCCCTAGCTAAACTGGATTGAAATTGAGGTTTTTCCTAACCTTTTTACCCTCTCTAGGTAGGCTAGCGCTCTTAATCCTAAGGAAAGGTGTGCCAGCCCCTTGCTGGAACTCTTTCCCTTCATGCAAGGAGCACCACTGGCACTCTTTCCCCTCATGAAAGGTGCACCATCCCCTCTCTGGTGCTCTCTCTCCTACAGTAGGGTGTGTCATGGGTGTTTAGAGGGAAAAAAGAGAAGTTTTGAGGGCCTTCTTGAAGGTGTATGAGGTGGAGGATCATCCCTATATTCTAGGTGAGGTGGAATTCGATTCCCTGAACTAATGGGAGAATCCCTTAGACTCCTCATCCTGATATTCAACCTACTCTATCCCTTTAGCCTTATAAATTGAACCCTCTCTCCATTGTGAAGGGAGGAAGGACTATGGTACTCTTATGCTGGTGGAATTTCTAGGTGATCCCTATCATCCTTTGGGAGGCAAAATATCATCCTTTGGGAGGCATACTATCATCCTTTGGAGGTTTGGCTTTGATTGTTGGATAGAATATTGCAGCGTTAAGGCTAGGTTGTGATGTTCTTTCCCTATGTAATTATATGTATCTCCTTGATTACAGTAATACAAAAATATTTCCATAAATGTTATTGTGTTAATGATATTTAGAGCTTTCTTCCTTAACTATTAGCTTAGATCAGCTTATATCTATGTATGCTTTCACCCTTTGTTTGTTATGTTTCTTTGATAAGGTTTTGCAACTGGATATTTGAAGGCCTGTAGCTTGGAGCAACAAGGAGGAGAAGACTTATAGATCTAAGGAAAGGTAATCATCTCTTCATCATGTATCTTGATTGATCTAGGAAAGTTGTTTAGTATTATGTACTTGATTTGTTCTGGATCCACTTGGACTAGGGAGATCTAGCTTGAGTCCGCTTGAGTAGATTTATCCACTAACATGGACTTGGTTGGTGAGGAATATTATGACTTTCCAGTAGTTTTCTGTATTATAATGAAAGTAGCACACAAGATTAGAATGGTTGTGGATAGAAACAACAAGCCAGTGAAACCAGATAGTCCCAAGATGTTAGAAATCTCTAGTATAAATAAATAGAATCCTTGGGGATTCTTTGACGGATACTGCCAACAGGACCCTGGGATATGTGGAGGAAAATAAATCTTGTTTATTGATACTTCTCATTCCATTTGTTTAAACTATGTTGGGATTGGAAAGCGCAATAGGGTTGAATTTTATGTAGTCTCAATCCTATTTAAGACTACTCTTGAAAAATGCATTCCTCGGCTTTCAAGTCCTAAGGGACTTCAATTTAGTGATTGAATGAGCTAACCAAAAGTTTAAAGTCCACAATTCAAAGTTGACTCCAATACTTAAACAAATTGAGGAGGTAAAAGCTCATTTTGTTGATTTGTCTTTTACTCGTATATTTCAAGAATTCAATTGTTGCGAAAACAACTTATCCAAAGTTGCCTTATTACTGTATGAGGGTACCCTTTCTTAACAATTATTCAAGGGTGGCACTCTACTTATATCTAGAGAAGTACATTTGTACTAGAGTTGTCCAATATATCTATTTAAAGTCTAGTTTGTTTTTATCTTTATTTTGTGAAGTTTAGAAGGTAATATGCTTCTGCATATAGAAAACTATAATATTTAGAGTAGGAATTCGATTTTTCCCTTCTAGGTACAACAACAATAAGGGTGGATCCTCTATATGAGTCCTATTTTGGATGGATAATGTATATTTGATCAATATAATAATTTTTTTTCATTGGAAAAGAAATCTACACAATTATGACATCGATCTCTTAAACATGTACCTTTACACCAATTCCATGGAGAGGTTTTAAATTGAAAATTAGGTTTCCTTTAATATTCCACCAACTGTATATAAGTTGTCATAAGATATTTTAATATGGTTAAGATATTTTTCCAAGAAAAATGTTAATTTTGAAAGGGCTAAGCAAAGATAGATGGTAGCATATTTGGGGTGAACCCAATCATAGCTAAATTAAGAAGGAATGAGGGGTAAGGTTCCTTGTTCATGTACGAATCATCACCCATCCAAATGTTCTCTCTTTCGGGATACAGAATAATCAAAACAAATTAGTAACCTATAAAAACCTCTCATAGGTCCACAAATTTTTTCTCAAGCACATCTCTTGGGCATCCCACCCTTGAATCTTTTATACAACTCCCTATCCTATGGAAAAACCTTCCTATACACACATGGATTCTTAGAAGGTTTTGGAGATGCACTCCGATACCATGTTAAATTTTTGTACATGAGAAACAAACCTATAAGTATGAACCATAGAAAACTGAAAACTTTAAGGAACTCATAAAATCGCTTCTTTATGTTAGATCTAAAAAACACATAAGCTCATTTAAAAGTACTAACAAAAAACTAATAAGAATTTGCACAACCCAAAAAATACTTAGAAACGCATCTATGCTTTCTATATTAACTCAGGGAAGAAAAAATAATACACACTCACTGGAAAAAACTGAAAATAATAATGAGGACATTGCATTCGTTTATAGGAAGAAGGCCTAGGGTTTATAATGCAAGTTGCAAGTCAACCTATCTTAGGCACTTAGGTAGGAGCTCTGAGTGGATATACTACATGCAATGCATGTACTAGGACTCCTATATAATTGTGCCAAAACTAGAGTAGGAAACCAACATGCAATGCGCTTTGACCCTATTCTTGGGATCAATGCTTTCCCTATCTAAATTTCGAAATTTCTAATTTTGACTAAGTCAATAGAAATAGAAAATAAAATAAAAACTCAAAATTTGGAAATGTTAATTTGGAAGCAGTTGATTTTGGAAGTGGCTAAAGGCCAACGCTTGTAAGCATCCTCACTAACTAAAAGACATATTTGCACCTTCACTCTTTCTCTACTACCCCTCCATCTCTCTAACATGTTGAACCATCATTATGGGGAACTGACTATCGAGAAACTAAGGCAAAATATAACACATAAATCATTGGTTACTAGTCGCTAATTAATAATGTGAATAATTGTGTTTTCTTCGTGTTCTCTATGCATATACTCATTTCTCTCAACGTTTGGCTCATCTATCGGGGTTGTCACTGTAAGCAACTCCACAAGGCAATCTGGTTATATCTCATCATCCAAACATATATTGTCATTGTGAATCCGTCCCATTTCTTAGAAGGGCCTTATATGCTCCTCAGGCCTTTCTAAGCAAGAAAATATGAAGCATACTATGAATGTAAACTAAGTTTTCTTCCTTAAACCACAATTGTTTTCTCTTCATTGAATGAAAAAAACTATTACTAAAATCCTTTCATAGGTTGTGGCATTGGCTACTTGTGATAATAACCATATAATGAATTCTTGTAGTTCTTGGACGTGTGAACCATGAATTCATGAACAATCTATCGGATCTTTTTCACAATACCTATTACTCAAAACATAAATTGCACCAAACTCACCTTGTCCACGTGACATGAAAATTGGGAAATTTGAGTTTGTGTGAGGTACTCTTATTTTTAATTTAGAACATAAATCTTCTTTAATGTTGTCATAAATCCATTCATGGCCTTTTTAAATTAAAAGTTAGCATCCCTTCTATGTATATGTAGTATCATACCATTTTGGATTCAAGGCATAGATAACATACAAAGAGGAGGGTTGTTCTATTTGTTTTATTACCCACCTATATTTTGTTTTAATTATGGATATACTAATTTTTTCTATGATGTATTTAATGTTTACATACAAAGAGGTAATGTTTTCTTATATTCCATCTAATCATGGGCCATATGTATATGTAGAGTGGATCATACTAGATATTGGTTCAATCTACACATGGTGTAAACATATTTCTTCAAGACACATTGAGCAAGCTTGAGATAAATCTTCTGTTGTTGATTGAAAATATTCATGCCAAATAAAACTTTGAGCATGTACTAACTCTAACAGTTCCATCCACAAATTTTGGACATTATATCTCTTGTTGAGCCGAGAGGCTCTCTACAGCCCAGTATGGGGGAGATCTTGTAACGTTACGTAACGTTATGTAAAGTTACGTAACGTTATTTTTATTAATAAAAAAATAGATTTTTTAATTATAAAACAAAATAAATGTCGGCCAAAAAAAAACCTAATATGGAGGAGATGTTGTAATCTTCCTACCTAACAAAACAATAAAAAAGTAAAAATTTAATTATCCCAAAATAAAATGTCGATCATAAAAAAAACACAATATGGGGAAGATGTTGTAATGTTCCTACCTAACAAAATAATAAAAAAATAAAAATTGAATTATTTGCAAAAAAATGTTGGCCTTTTAAACAACCCATGGTTTTATTGTATATGTTTTAGGAGGACCGGGCACATGCTTTTAAAACCATGTGCAAGGCCTCCTAAAAAAACCCATGGTTTTATTCTACATGGTTTAGGAGGGCCTTGCATATGGTTTTAAAACCATTTATGGGGAGATGTTGTAATGTTTGTTCCTAACAAAATAAAAAATAATATTAAATATTATATGTTGGCCATAAATAATATTAAATATTAATAATAAATATATTATATGTTGACCTTAAATAAAAATATGTCTTTTGGTTTGAATCAAATCAATGGTATATATAGGACACACCAAAGTTGATAGCTCATTGAATGTAATACCTAAGACGAGGTTTGCACCTAGAGAGATTTGATCCCTCTCGGCGCTTGATCGAGCCTAGGATTTGGATCTACGCTGGTTAAAAAAAAACTCACGATTGATAGCATCAATACTATTGCACCGAGGGTGCTCTCCAGCACAGTATGGGGGAGATCGTGTCAAGTTAGTCACATTATGCTAGCCGACATAAAAGCAAGGTGCTCTCCAACCCAGTATGGGGGAGATCGTGTCACGTCAGTGACGTTATGCTAGCAGACATAAATAAAAAATATAAATTACATATTGAATTAAATAAAATAAAATAAAAAATTTTAACTACCATAGATCCATTTTAAACCTATATCTTATCAAGTACGTAGAGAGGTCTAAATGGTAAAAAAAAGTACACCTCAAGAAATTGGATCCCTCTTGGTGCTTGATAGATCCAGGTTTAAAATGGATCTATGCTAGTTTTGAACTTGTAAGCAATATCTAGCTTCAATGAGACTGAGTGTTATCCAACCAATCTCATAGTCTGTCTTCAGTTGCAAACACTTTATGTATTCACTACAAAGAGATATAAAATCCTATTGTGATGCATAGCATCGTTCCAACTGAAGGTGAGAAAAGAATAGCACAACATGAGAAACACGAATTTCTAAGGCAGTTATAGCATGATTTAAAGAAGAGAAGAGGAATAGTCACCACTTCGAAGGCGTATTTCTAAAATACATAGTAGAAGTTGAAATTATTTACAAGGAAGAATATGCCCTCCTTTATTGAAGAATAAATTCAAACGAGTAGATGACAACAATCGTTTAATGACTTGACAAAGGTGATATGGATATTTTTCTTCATGGTCTTTCTAGAATATGTTGAGAATAAGTAGATACCGTGCAGTGGCATTCCATGGTTCTAGATCGGACCACTTGAAACATTATTATAATGCCATCATTAGCATGCATTGCTTGGAAAATATTTATACAAAGATGTTTTATCTGTCTTTCTTTTTGATAGAAAAATAAAATCAAATACATTTATAGTTGCAATGTCACCCGAAATCTAACAATACCTTGATTTCTACATGTGGAAAAATTAAGCCTAATGTTGGAATTTCCATAGTTACTACAGAGAATGACTACAGCCCCAAGCAATGCAGGTGGTTATCTTGACCCTTGTACAGTAGGAGATTTATCTAAATCTGTGTGGGAGCATCTTGTAGCAATATGGGAGCTCTTCCCCCTGGCGAAAAGAAGAAGAAATCCAATTTGGCTCATGTTTTCCATGGACCATCAAACTATTGAGACTATTTTAGGAAAATATGGATGAAGAAATTGATATGAAAATAAAAGAACCAAGCTAAGAAAAATAATTACATGAATTAATACAAATCATATATCACATATTACATAGAAAAATCAAACAACCATAAAGCCAATAAAACCATTCTTGGTGCTGAGCACAGTAGGACAAATGAATCAAAAGACATATCTTAAATCAAATAATAGTACAATAATCATTTCTTTTTTTTTTAAAGCTACTTCTTATATATACAAGGTTGTATGTTGTTGATAATTTTGTCATGCTTCTTCTACAAAGTTGATTAGTTCCATCCCTCCTTCCTTCAGATGAGAAATGGTTCCCCTACTACTTCTTTAATCAGTGTGCTCCCATGTTATAATCTAAGGGATTACATGGAATATAAACATAGAATAGAATGCATTTAGATCATTATACACAAGAAGATACCAATGTAAAGTGAACAAAAACAACTATTATATTATATCAGAGCCAGAATATGTGTACAAAAGTAATGGAACTATATCTAAGTCATGACTCACTAGCCTATATATACTATTTACATATAGTTATTTGGTTACAAAAGTAGATATGGTTCCTTAGCCAACCGATTGCAACTATAGGACCGACCCGACGGCGGTGGACCAAAGGACCTAGTTGGCTAGTCGACTAGGATCCTCCAACATGTCCCCCGCCAACAAAACTTTTCTTCATCCCAAAGAGAACAAGGACATGACAAAAAACTGGATTAAAAGAATTTATTATTGTTGATTATGATTGTTGATTGGTTGATGTAGTCGATGGATTTGGAGTAGTGCAAGATTCTACAATAGATGGAGCTGAGAGAGAAAGCGATCATTTGAAGTATTCCCATGTGTGTGAAGTTGTTTGCATGTCCACACTCAGAGTAGTGAGATCAAAGAGCCAACTGATTTTTTCAGTAATGGATAGATGTTTAATGTTGCACAGGTCTAGTCCTAAGAGAAAGTGTTGATTGTCGTCGGCAAGGAGCAATTGGTCGATTTGGGACGCAATTGGGTCGTCTTATGTATTTGCATTATGTGCCTTGGAATCCCACTATTCTTGTTTCTTGAAAGTCGATTAAGCGATTATGCTCCATTTGGATTTGTTGCTTTAGATTTTGGAGAGTGGCAGGATCTGCGATAGCCTTTGCTAGAAAATTTGTGCCAAAGTAGCCTAGACCTTCCCCATGTCAATGAAAATTTTTCCATAAAAAGTATACCAATTATTAAGAATTGAATCGGACTGTTGTGCTTCAACGATGTATTCTTGGAGCTGCGTATGTCAGTCAAGGAAAAGTTGGTACTTGTTTACAAGAAGTGAAAACGTTTTCTTGACGTATTCATGATCCTTCTAACAGACTGCCTCTTGGTACAGTGAATCAAGACATCCAAATAAGATAGTAATTTTATCTAACGTATTATTGGTAGAGGGTCCCTAGAGGATCAGTGCAACCTGGTAGAGTATTTCCTGACAAGTTTGTAATGATTTGTTCTACTCTTCTTGAATCTGGTCGACTTTACGCTTATCAACTGCCCATATTTTATTCTTTTCTTTATGAATAATATCTAGGAGAGCATCAAGTTCATGATCTTTTGGTATTGGGGGGTCAAAAGCAATCGCTTCTTCTGTCGGGTATTTTGTGAGCTTTAGAGATACCTTCGACAACCTATTTTTATCCTTTTTATTTTTCTTCTTTTGGGAAGCGTTGGCTAGATATACTGTAGTCGAAAAAGTAATAAGAGGAGATGATGGTGTGGCAGTTGGAGGTGGACTAGTCGACTCTAGAGGAGCAATTGATGTAGAAGGGATAGTTGATACTGGAAAAATGGTTGATGTTGAGGGAGAGGTCAGCACTAGAGGGACAATCGATGCAAGAGGAGGAGACAAAATAGGGGTACCTATGCTCTTTGTTGAAGGCACCCCAATAGGAGTAACAGTGGAGCTGGTAGACTGAGTGATCATTGGGGTATCTAGAATCTCTGAAATTCTTTGATAAGTAGTTTGATAAAAGGGAAGGAGCGAAAATGCAGAATCCAGAACAACCGATATGTCGAATCTGGGTGGTGGTAATATTGGAATTTCTAGAACAATGGTGGCCTCCTGAACCCTTCACTTTGTAACTATTGTACTCCAATTGGGGAAGAGATTCGACAAGTTGGCGATGAAAAGATGGAATTCAGGGTCTTTCAATGTTTCAGAGATAGTTGGAGGGTGCTCTTCAATGATTGTTGGGGACATAGGTAGTGAATTGTCGGGAACAGGTGCAAGTTCAACTTTATCTACATGACAGCCTCTCTACTTGTGAGAACTTTTTCAATTGTCCCATTGACTAAGATGTGGATTGTGACTGCATCCTTAATAATTTACTCAGCTTCATGATGAATCTCCTATATTTCATCTTCGGTAGGTTCTTGGAGTATCATTTTTTGCTTAGCCGACCCTTTTGCTTTCAAGGTTTGTTGTTTGGTAAATATATACTCTACTCTGATATCCATGTTTTCTTTGGATAGGTCGAGCTCTGATTGTTGGCCATCTAAAGTCGTCGAGCTCTGATTTTTGGTCATCTAAAGCCGTCGACCTTTGTAGTCTCGCTAGTCAGGTCTTTTACTTCCATTGGTTTAGTCATTTTTGGAACAGGAATTATAGTAAGAGGATTTTCTTCTTCTATAGGATGTCCAAATATTTATAAGTACAATTAAACTTTATAGACTTCCTCCCAATCGTTATCGGTTAGGATATCTTCTTTATTTTTGAGTTCTTTCCATGCGGATTCATGAAATGGATGTACAGTATGTGATTGGGCACCGATATCTGAGAATATGTCTTGGATGGATAGATAAAATTTGAGCTTGGTTGTAGTACTGGTGAATCCTTGCATATACCAAACCCTCATACAATTGAGATGCAACTGTATGTGGACACTTAGGTGTAGACTTAGACGAACATGTTAGGGAAATATCCATCTTAAGCATGTGGTTTTTAGGACTTGAAACCAGTTTTCAAGCCAAATTTTGGGACTGCATGGCCTTTGGAACATCTGTGGGTCTGAAATACTTTGAAATTGTACATGAATACTAAATATTTTGCAATGAAGGATGGGTATTTGATGGCTATAATCATATACATCATCATCCTAATAAGGAGGGATGGATAGCAAATTGTTGATCCAAACTCTTGGCACTTCTCACAAGTTAACGAAACTATCCATCCAAATAATCCGCTCAATTGAATAATTTTCCTTTTGTGGCATTGAATTTTATGGCTTCCATCATGTCTATCAAAATATTTGATGGTTGACCCATACTGGTTAAGCAGGTGAAAATGATGATAGCAGCAAATTTGTATGCAGTGTATTGGATTTTACTAATGACTATCCCTTTTGAGTTCTTCCCTTACATCGACCAGGTGAACTCTTCAACTAGTTTCGAATCAACCCTGAATGGTATCGCAACCCCTTTGCTTGGTAACCCTGCCACAATTGCAATTACTTTGGAATTGACTTCTAACGCCTTATCCAACCACAATTTTCCATTGTGGTATCTGCTCACAATGAATTGTGTGATTAAGTCTTTGAGGCCATCAAAATTGTCCAACAAGGGGGCACTTAAGTAGTGATGAATTTTCACAATAGCTAATTTCTCCACTGACTCAAACCATTTATCATTTTGAACACCTCATTCTCTCAATTATTTCCAGTTTCTCATCTATCAATGTTCTTCAATGCGATCTTGGCATATTATGAGAAGTCGAGCTTTCAACGACGACATTGATATGTCGTCCAGTTTGAGTAGATTTTTCTCATCTACTTTCATTGGTCTGTCCATAGCATTACCTCTCTTTGGAGCCATGGAATGCAAGGATTCAAGTGTATGAGATGAATTAGCATATTTTGATGGATCTGGGTCCAAGTGAACTTGCTCAATTTCACAGCAAAAGTGTTCCCAATCTTGCTCAAGGTCTGTATTTATAGTTGCACTGCTTAACTGTCATTTGTGGGGTTTATGTGAATGAATTAACTCTCAATTTGACAGTTTCTAGTTGGATCGCACGCGTCAAATGTATTCTCGATCAATCTTTTTTGAACAGTATTCATGTCTTCGTCATTGAAGCCGGTCATGAAGTTGTTTTACAGGTGAGGTTTGCTTCATCAGTCGGCTTGTTCGATGATGTGTCAACTGGTCGATTATATGAGGACTAGTTAATCCTTCTCATCAATGAAGTCTGGGTGAATTTTTGTGGGATATCTACATACTTTTCTCTAACTGATTCTCCTCTTGCTAGTCTACAGTCATTGCATTAACATTATTTTCCAACAACCATTTCTAAGAGTCCCCTTTTTATATCGGTACAAGTCGTTATTTAGCCTTTTTTTCAAATTTAACAATGTATTTACAAATAAATATCTGGGCCTAAACTTGGGGTACAACAGTTCACCAAACACCGATACGACCATTGGTCGGCATCACACCCATTCTATGTTTTATATCTTTTTAATCTGGAGCCATTGCCAGGATTTGAGAAAACTCATCCTTGTAGATTCTTTAGACCCATTGTTGTTTAGCTCTTCAATAATATACGAGCCCAGCCACGTAGTATGCAACTTTTTAGGTTTTACTTTAATCTGACTGTCATATAATAATTCAGGGTCACCAACTACAAAATCCTTCCTTCTGATATTTCGGTCATGCCAAGATTCATGTTGTTGCTTTTGAACTTCTTGATGGTGAATTTCCATTTCACGGTGCTCTCCAAGTTTATTTAGTTCAAAATCATGTTCTCTTTTTCTCTTGCAATGTCCAAGCAAAGCACGTATACCATGACTGGGTTTGTTGTTTGAAATGTAGGGGCATGACTACTTCCTGTCCATGGACAAGTTTAAAATTCGTCTGTCTCATCGACCTTTTGTATGTCGTACGATAGGCCCATAGAATAGCAGATATTTTGTCATCCCAATCATATTTATCAATATTACAATTTTTTGTCTATCCCTTGGTAAAAGTCTTGTTGAAAGATTCAATTGCTCCATTCGACTGGAGATGATTGTCCGTACTCCTCTGATGGTTGATCATGAATTCCTTTAATAACACTTTTATGGTTTTATTGACGAAGTGTGTGCCTTGGTCACTTATTAGAGTGAGGGGGCATCCAAATCTTGTGACTATGTTTTCATAAATAAATTTAGTTGCTACCTTGCTCAAATATGTTTGTATTGGTTCATCTTCGGCCCATTTAGTAACATATGTGATGGTTGTGATGATGTACCAAGATCTTTTCCGACGACCAGGAATTGGGAAGGGACCAACGAAGTGGATAGCCCAAATTTCAAAAGTGAGACTTAGATTGACAGACGGTAAAGGAATTTTATTTCTTGGAAATGGTTGGCCCATCCCTTGGCATTTATCACATTTACCTACATTTGTTCAACAGTCTTTGTGAATGGTTTTCCACCACAATTATGATTGCATAATTTTTCTTGCAATCGTGTCATCCTGGTAGTGTCCTCCGGCGGGTCAACTATGTGCTTAGTCAATGATATCTTGTCATTCATGTTCTAATACACATCTTTGAAGTATCTCATCTAGTCCCAACTTGTATAAGAATCCATTTATTAAAGTGTATGGCACATCTTTCATTGTTAGGATCTTCTTTTTCTTTTCCGACATACCTTCAGGTGCTTGAACCTCTTGTAGATATTGTGCAATGTCCTCCAGTTCTTCCAGTACAACTTCAACTTTAAATAAGTGTGTGTTTGGTAGATCGTCATCGATCCTGTCATATTTTTCGCATGTTTCTATTCTGGATAACTAGTTGGGCCAAACATTTGTCTTCCCTAGTCAAACAATTATTTCAAATTCAAAATCTTGGAATAGAAGGAGTTGTCAACATATTCATTCAAGGTGGAGAGGTTTGTTCACTAAATACCTCAAGGCTTAATGTTCGGTGTAGAAGATGAATGAATTATCCAATAAATAGTGCCTATATTTTTGCAATGCAAAGCTCATGCCGAGCACTTCTCACTCTGTTGTCAAATAATTCCTTTCATCTTTGTTAATATTTATACTAGCATATGCATTGGGTTAATCCATCCCATCATCTCCAGGTTGAGTTAGTATTTCACGAACTACTACATAAGATGTGTCAATATGAACATGAAACTTTATTGACTAGTTTGGGAACCTAGGAATGGGAGATTTGACTAGTTTTATCTTTAGGAGTTCAAACTAGGCCTCACATTCTTATGACCATTGAAATTATTTATTTTCATTTAATAATTCCTATAAGGGGCACGTGGTATCAAAATAATGTCTAATAAATTTTCGATAGTATCCTGTGTGACCCAAAAGTATCTGTACCTACTTTGGATTCACTGGAGGTTTTCAGTCAAAAATAATTTGATCTTTTCAAAGTCGAATTTTATTCTTTCTTTGCAGACGACGTGACCCAAGAGGATTCCAACTGGCGTTGAAGTGTACACTTTTTAATGTTCAATGAGAGTTGTATCTGTCGGCATCATTCTAACATGATTCGAAGGCACTTGATATGGTCGCAAAGTAACAAATATATTTCTTATTCATTGAAATGGAGAGGCATTATTTTATAAATGTATTCATGGAATGCTTTGATGATTATTCTTGAAAAGACTACTAATGCATTATTTAACCCAAAATGCATCACTTTATAGGTGAACAACCTGCACTCACTAACAAATGTAGTCTTATGCTAATCTTCCTTGGAAAAAGGCACTTGATTTTCTATGAAAGAGTAGTATTCATGCACGACGACTTCATTAATGATTTCATCTACAAAAGGCATAGGAAAGGGGTCAGTTAAAGTAAATTTTTTCAATCCTCTAAAGTCGACGCAGATAGGCAGTTTCTTTGGATCATGTTTCTCCAGCTAAACAACCATAGGACTAGCCCATTCTGAATGATCCACATGGTAGGTGATTCCGGCTTCTAGAATGTTTTTTATTTATTTCTTAACTATATCTTTGTATTTGTGTGCCCATTTGTATGGGTAATTTTTCACTAGTTTAGCAACTAGCTTGACGTTAATTATCGTTTCTCCCATTACACTAAGCCCTTCAAATATTTAGAGTCTCTCGTGAACAAATATTGATATTCCCTAAACAAATTAGTTATATCGGTTGTTTGTTCTTCCATCCAATAATCCCTAATCTTCACCATTTTCGATTGGTCATTGTTTGATATGTCAACTTCTTTGATCTTGGTCTGCATATCCATCCATTCTGGTGCCCTTGATTCATTGATTGGTCGATCTCCTTATTTAAAATTTGTGAAGGCATGAGAGACAAATTTTTTATATAAATATTTTTGGATCAATTTTCTCCTCTATGACCACATTCATTATAGATTTTAGATGTTTTCTTCCCAACGGATGGTCTGATCTCTAACGAAATATTTTAGCGACAGTTGTTTCATTTTCCAATTCTAGTCATGTTGTCAATTGAACTGCTTTAGTCATAATATTTTTACATGTTGAATCATGTTGATGGCCTTTGGTCAATGTGACGATACTCCTCAACTCTATGAATTTCTTCATTTCTTCATTTTCCTCCTTGGCGCATTCTTCTATTGGGGAGAAGGAGAAGTCTCTTGTAAAAAAAAAATTTAATTCCTGCCAAGTAAAAATTTTGCCTCTTGCTTCCTCCATTTTATACCATTTTCCAAGGAGATATTCTAGTGTAATAGGGAAGAAATGTGGCCAGAGTTTCTCATCTTTGTACCCGACTATTATCCATTATTTTTGGCATATGTCAATGCGGATATGTGGGTCCATGCCCTACACAAGTTTTGGGATTTGGGATTTTGCTATCAAATTTTTCCAACCAAAACTTTCAATAAAATATGTTGATGCAGATATACATTTGTGCAACCACGACTGATGTGTCTCCCGCCATCTATTCGCTTTCCCAGTGAAGGATTCTACTAGAGTTTGCAATCGTCCTTGTTCTCCAACATTTTTATATACTTTCTCAACGTGCATTACTGGAGAATCTTGTTCTTTATAGCACGATGGTGGAAAAGCATTCGGTTCCACTTCCATGAGTACCAGCGTCATATATTGTCTTGTTTTTTTCTCAAAGATTTTTGGTATTATAGAAATTGCAAAACATTTTTTCTTTTCCCGACGGGGAATGGCTTGAATCGGCCAACAATCTCTTGCATGCGTTTTGTAATTCTCTAATTGACAGTCATATAAGTCAGTGTTGGAATTATGACCAACTATCATGGGGGATCCCAGATTAATCTCTCCATATTCATTTGGTTCTACATAATCTTCATTATTGCCGATTATTTAATATAGTCTTCTTATGTCTCCTTCTTAATCATCTAGTTCCTCCCATAGATTTTCCTTTGAGGGATAGATAGGAACAATTAATTTATTGCCATCACCTTTGAGCCTTATTAATCCCTTTTTAAGTGAAATAGACGCTTTGATTTTTCTTCCTCGTGGTCGATTGACTAAAGCAAGAAAAGATGTTGCTTTATCTTGTGGGTCGATGATTTCAAAATTGGCTTGTGCTTTGATGCCCATGATTCGTATGTTTACAAATTTCCACACGCTAATGGGTTTGATGAGACCTTGGTTAGAAAGTTTAAGGTATATACATGATTCTGTTAGTTGAGGTCAACCAATTCGTTCCCATGTTTCTCTTGCCATAATTTTTGCTTGCGATCCAAAGTTGAAAATGACATATGAAATGCAATACCCATTGATGTCTAGATCAACCAAAGGATCAATATTGATTTTCTCTTTTTATTTTAGGATGCACATATTTTTTGGGATCCTTTCATTGTTGGTGTCCTTCCTTATGGTGTACATAATAACAATGAGTCATGCAACTGCTTCCTCTTTTGTTAGTAATTCTAATAGTTCATTCGATGTTTTATTTTTGTAATCTTGATTGTCCTCTTCTTTTCTAATTCCTGAAAAAATCTTGAGGCATCATTAAATATATTTTTTGTTGATTAATTTGAGGGTAATTTCAATCCTTACTTGGAAACTTTGTTACTTATGTATTATCTTGACCAATTTTTGTTTCTTTCCTTATAAGAGTTTGCAAATTCTTATGTTTAATCGCGTCATTCTTTGGAATGAGATTAAGATTCCTTTTATTGAGAAATTTTTCAAGTATGATGGGGAAATACTCTAGGGAATCCTCTGTGACACCACATTTAGTACATATTTTGAGGTATGTTTTGTTTTTCCAAGGATATTCAAGACTCAAATGTTCTTGACTATAACAAACAAAACATCTCAATCTGCCTCGACCACAATTATTATTGAAGTGTCCTCGACCGCGATATTTTCCATGACCGTGATATTTTCTGTTGTTGCACTAGTAATTATGACAGTTATCTTCTTGTCATCTTTGATTATTTTGTTGTGGCATCTGTGTCTGATAAACTGTATGTTGGTTATGATTAGTCTTCAAGTTTCGTATACAATCGATTGTAGTATGTTGGGTTTTTTGATAGATTCCACGCTATTTTAAGTTGACCGCATCGGCTTTGTATGGACTTCAGTTGTCGTATGCGGTTCAAATATTTCACGGATATCACAAAAGTATGAAGTTTGAGCAGGTATGAGGTTGTCAAGCCGCCTTTCTTCAGGAAATAGTCAAGGTTCTTCTCGCCTATATCTTCTTTATTCTGGAAAAGATCATCTGTCATCATATGGAGGTCGGTGGTGGTATCAACAAGAGTCTTTCATGTGGCCTTTATTCAAGGACTTAGTGCACCATAAATCATTATGCCTCAACGTGAGCTATTGTAACGATTGTTGCATCTATTAAATATTTTATTTGACTCGTCAGTCGGATGGCCCGCCTAAGTGATCGGCATTTGATTTGAATTTTTGTGCCTTCTTTAGAGCGTCATCATATGTATTGAACTTGTACATACTCAATGACATATGGATTCGAAGTAGGAGACCAAACACACACAACTCGACGAGGGTGGATTCTTCCATCTTGGGTAGCATTTGATTAAGGAGATATTTGAATCTTTTGTCATATTCTCAAATAGTTTCCCCCACTCTTTGTGCAATAGCTTTAAGATTTTGTGTAGCCAAATGTCTATTGTCTTGCATTCAAAATAATTCCAATGAGTATCTTTTAATTTCTTACTTTGTCTTTGGACCATTTTCAATGAAATTCATATGCCAACTTAATGCTCTATCCCAGAGAGATCCTATAAACATTGCTATTTATCTATTATCTTCTGCAATAATGTTAGATTCCCATACTTCTTCACAAACAAACCAATGTTTCTGGGGATCTCCATCCCCATCATATATAGGAAAATTCATATGCGTAGTGTAAGCCATATTAATAAATATATTACTGTTACCTGAACTATTGCTTGGAATATTTGATGAAGGTGACGATGACAATTATGAAAACGATGATGATATTGTTGAAAACCTACTGGATGAAAACTAACTTACTATCTGGAGTGGTTGTGACTCCCAAGACAACTTAACTTCTTCAACAGACCCTTCACTAACAGGTCAGGCTTCCAACTGGTCAAAAGCTTGAATTGATAATATTGTTAGTAGGGGGTGTACCTCCACATGTTAAGAGTATAAGGGATTGAAATAGTTATGGATATATGCTGGCATAAATGTAATCCAATTACCACATTCAGGCCTTGAAATCATCATTCAAACCAAAATTTGTCCAAATTTGTTGAGACGACTATAAATGATATTGCTACCTGGTCCAAGTCTCAAGTCACATTTGATGATTTCTCTAACACTAGGTCCATTTGATATAAGTTGTGATATAACATACAAAGGATTCATAATATCAAAGATTGTAATATTGAACCATAGGGTCAGTTCCATCAACCGTGGACCCCCTACCGACATTGTCTCGTCACCCTCTCCATTCTCTGGTCGAATTTCCCTCAACTAAGGCAGTTCTTTTGGTAGCTCGACTGTTCTATTTGGTTCCTTCATAGTTCTTTTCTCTCTAAGTGGGATCTTGATTTCTCTAAGTTCCTCTTGTCTCTTATATATTTTCTCTCTTTTGAGATTCTGAATATCTACATATGGATTATAACTGGCTATATTTCTATTTCATTGAGTCGAACTAGTCTTCTTGGTAAGCTTCATATTTTTATTTCTCATTATCAATTATAGGAATCTCTCTATCTAATCATTTTCATATGGTCAGCTACCCCCCCCCCATTGTTGACCTAACTACCGCAAGGTGACGAAGATAGTTTCAACTAATCAGTTCATTTACTGAGGAAATACCCCCACTAGCATTCTTGAATGAAACATTCCTACTCTCTCTGCTTCTACTCCCAATTTGAAGTTAATCTAGGTTCCAACGGTGGTCATGCTTCACCTATGTGGTCGACTCAGTGTTCAATCAAAATTTTGAATAAAAAATTTGATATGCTAACAAAGAACGAGTCATGGAGGTCATCGTAAAATATTTTCTCAATGTCGGCGAGAGAAGTCCTTTCTTAAATAGCTTGTTCTTCGCAAAATTCGTCACATATAGTTTCCAACCACTCGTACAAATTCGTTCGTCCACCATTATTGATTTTGTGCATTAACAGACTTTCATTGGCTGGGTCTATTTTTTTCATTAATGTGGTTGATCAACTTCTTTAATTCATATAGGACAACTTCAATAATTTTTTGGTGTGTTTTAGTAAAGAATATTTCTCGATCTTGCACTATCAAAAATTTATTTATTCTGGCATAATTTTGGATCTAATTTGTCCCCTTCCATTTCCACCATTATTTGATATCTTATTCGATTATCATTCTATATATGTGCACTCATCTTCTAATACCAATAGTAAAATTGAAAATGGAACCAATTTTGTAATCTAAGGGATTATATGGAATACGAACATAGAATAGAATGCATTCAAATCATTATACACGAGAAGATACCAAAGTAAAGGGAACAACAAAAACTATTATATTACATCAGAGCCATAATATATGTACAAAAGTAATGGAACTATGTCTGAGTCATGACTCACCACATATATATAGTTTTACATATAGTTATTCAATTACAAAAGTAGTTATGTCAGCTCAACCAACTGACTGTAACTATAGGACCAGCCCGACCACGATCGGTCAAAGGACCTAGTGGGCTAGTAGATTAGGCTCCTCCAATAACCCACTTGTAGTATATTTTGAATGTAATGAAACTCAAGTTTATTTCCATGGTTTATATTTATCAAGTCTTGAGCAAATTTCATATGGGCTCTGATATCACTAGAAACAGAAGGCACTAAAGTTGTACGCATATGATATTTTGAGTTGCAAGCTCCTCAACTAAAGAGGAAGGGCCTGATAAGCAGTTCTCAAGATTGGCTTCCCTACGTGGATGCATAGGGGTGTTTGAAATTATTCTAAAAGGTATGTCCAACTGAAAAAAGGGCATAGAGGAGAAAGGGATTGTTAGCATCATTGCAAATAAAAAGACTACAATTACAAAATACATTAGTCATGCGAAGAGAGATAGGAACCCTAGCGCCTCTAGCTAGAATTGAATGAGTTGACAGCGCAAGGAAAATTGCACTACAAAATCCAAGGGAACCACTAGTTCACTACTGAGGATAGGATCGAGAAACCCTAGAGAACTGCAAGAGTAGACTACTATTGTGTTTTCATTATACTTCCACTATGTATCATGTGGTTTGCTGGAAACCTTAACTGCTCTCTTTGTAGAGAAAAATGAATCTTTCAAATGGGAAGCCAAATCTATTCGACCCTAATTATGATTCCCCACCATGAATTTTATCTATTATTCATTCGAACAATCCCAGTTCACCATTGTGTTCCTACCCTTTGAATTTTAAATGTTGGACGAAACCTCCCACAATCATTATCATTTGCTCCATCTTTGATTCCTTGAAAGTCTACTGCCAAGACTCATCAATTGAGGCATGTATATTTAGTCCACACACCTATTTAACATAGTTTTGGATGAAAATTGTTGTTGACTCTTTTGCTCTTCTCAATTTGGGGATGCACCAAACCAATGGTTGAAAAAAAACACATATCCTTAAACACAACGATTTTGGTTTTGCGCATAACTCAAAATTTTGATAAGAATGAGTAAATAATAAAATGTATAGTCATGTGTATTCATCTACCTATGCCCATGAGATTGAGATGCCTGAGAGAATCGATGCCCTCCTGCTCATGTGCCTAAGAAAATGGATTCCCTGCTCTCCCTTGAGTAGACTCTTGGTTTATTCAAAGATCAAGCAAAAGAAAAAAGAATAGAGAACATAAAAAGTGCCCAAGGAGGGACTGGGAAAGTATTTTTTATGAAAAATACTAACTGTACACACATACAAAACCAAATTTCCTTGATTTTGTAGCATTTACATATTTCCGTAAACATAATTTAGGTTTTCATAAGCTTGGCAATGGCAGTCGATGATGAAGAGCAATAAGGGCATACAACACAACTTAGAAGGCACAAACATACCAAATGTTTTGAGCACAAGAATAAACATGTTATACAACTTGACAAGAACTTTATACTCAAAACGAGAACTCTAGCCATAAAAACTCCTGTTTTTGTGAAAACACACACCAAAAAACACCTCCAAATCAAAAAGTGGTGCTAACGGTAGCACCATTTTTTGGGGGGGCTAAAAATGTGGACATGGATGAAAACAATCCTTAATGTTATTTACAATAACCTTAAAATCAAGCCCCAAATTGAAAATTCTACTAGTACAACACTATTTCAAAAAATGGCATAATTAATCATTTTATCATAATTTAAAATTATATTTATTAAACCTCTTAGTAGCACTATATTAAACAAAAAACATTCAAGAAATTATTAGATCACTCTTTCCATATAAAATAAAGGAATTTCTAATAATACTCATAATAAAACCATATATTAAACCATAAGACGTAGAAGCTATTCATATTAAAATTGAAACACTCCTTTAGAGTTGCCACACAAACAATGTTATCTTAATAAATAAAATAAAATGTTTCATGTGCAAATAGTGAAATCAACACATGGATTCTGACACACCATCAGAAACTACATTTTATTCAGATGAATGATCAGATGAGGATGTATATTATATGTATTCTTCTCTACTATCAATAAGTTTGTTGTTTGTGTCTTCATGTATGCCCAACATTTCATATGACATATTCCTTCTTGATCTACGCCTTGGTTTAGCATACTCCCATGATGCAACTGTTTCTTGTGCCAACGATCTTTTGATAATCTTTGTAGTATTGGAGCGAAGAGTTCCTTTCTTTGTCAACTAGAATTCATAAACTAGTATGTCAACATCTTCTAAGTTCAAAATGTCAATCCGACGATGATTTACATTTTGACCCTTTATTTTTCTCTTTTTTCAAACCTTTTTCTCAACCACCATCTCTGGCTTGTACACGCCATAAAATAGGTGTGTGTCCATTGCATACCAATGTACTTCAATGGATATAACTTCTTCATTTTATTTATTGACCTTCATAGCTTTTGCAATCTAGAATGGATAATCACGTGCATCTGCTGTATCCAACACTGCAATCATGCAACCTTCCTTAATATCATGTGGTGAGCCTCTGTAAAGGTATTCCATTGCCTTGTGTCATGCAAATGATCTTCTAGACCCAATATACATTTCCCTTTCCGCTTCTTGAGAAGGATCAACACCTTCTGGTTCAACATTTATTTCCTCGTTTTCATTTGACATACTTTGCGGCCAATGAAATGGAGTCTTCAAAAAAACATCTTCATTTGTAGAGTTTGAAATTATGTCATTTTGCTCCATGAAAAAAGACTCCCACCAAACAGTGCCACCAACATCAAAATAGTCATATGTATATTTGATATACTTTTTTATTTCTTCCAAGCATTGAGAAGAATCAACATCTCTATCGTGTCAGTGTGCATTTTGAATCTCGATAGCTAATTGCAATAACAATAACTTTGAAGCATAAATTTGATAAATTGGGATGAATTTCAGAAATGTTAAACCTGATGTAGGCCCCCATTATGCACTTGTTGAGTACTTCTTACCCCATAGTAGTGTTTTCCCATCAATCTTTTTTATACAAAATTGATGTTGGAAGCTAATGTCATTAAGTTTTTCAATGCACCTTTCTTCACCATGCAATCCCATAATAAATATTCACATGTCAGCAATCTCCTCCAACGTTAGTACAACAGACTCTAGATTGTATGTCTTTCTAATAATTCCAGTTAATGATGGGAGACTCCCAACATTCTTCCTCCCCAATGTCATTGCAAAACAGATGAACATTTGATCAATATGGTCGTGTTTATGTCCAACAAGCAGGATACCAACTTTAACCTTCTGAAAAATTCTGAATTCAACAAGCATGTTTAGATAACCAAACACGATCTATTTTTTGTTTTATTGACTGGTGTTGTCCAATTGCATATATAGAACTTGAGGAAGATTGTCGGTCTAATGAGTAACCACATGGTGAATTATGGTTATGGTCAAATTTGCATCATTGTGAATATTTGGAGCTGTAAAGTAAACCCTTGGGGACATCTGACCATTAAAAACCATACAACCAACTAAGTGAAACTGAATAAAATTTTCCTCCTTTAAATTCTTTGGTACACGAACAAAATGTGGCAAAAGTGTTTTTTTATGATCCATGCCATCAGTTTTCAAAACCAAATACTTATGTGGATCATCATAACAATTCTTGCGATGTTTGTATAACTTTTGTCATTCAACCGATTGTTTATTGCGATGTGCTTGAAGTTCTTTGATAACGAAATATACAAATAAAATAAAAATAAAACATCAATGAGCTTTTATAATAAATATGTATTCAAGAAAAGAAAGTTTTTAGAGACGCGCCTCTTTCTATCCCTCCTGATTTATCCCTTCTCTGTTTAAGAGAAGGACATATACTAAAAAAACCCATCCTTGACCTCTTAGGAATACGGACATTGTTGAACTCTATACTTTCCATAGTCTTGTAAAATATGCATATCTGATGAAATTGTTATTACCTTCGGCCTCTTGAACAAATGACTTATACAAGTTGTAGATTTCCTTCCTTGAGAAATTATCTGGAATGTGTATGGTTTCTCTATCTGGCATACTTTCTCCATGCTTAGAAAAGAAGTCATGAATACATGATATTGCAATGTTTGGTATTGTCCCAATAGCTCATGCATGATATTCTTTAGAATAAAAAGTGGGATCCTTTTCTAGCCTTGTCTGGATTCTTAATAGTCCAAAATTTTACCAATTGAGTGAATTCTTTTGAATGTCCTTCAACAAAGAAAAATACTTCCAATGCGATAATCATAACTTGCCTTTGTGGAAATCATGCACCCCACTAAATATGAATTTTGTGTATTTTTGTTCATTGATCTAGATATGCTAGCCTTTTCATCAAGGCACAATTGTAGTGCATATGTTTCAAACAATGTTTTTGGAAACACTCACTTGAAATCAAATCAGTAATAGAACCTGGAATCGTGGGAAAATATTTTCTAGACCTTGTATAACTAGAATGCTTTGGATTGATATAATATGGTCTAGTCCTACATTTAATATTGCTCATTGGTACAATTTTCCTTTGTGTTTCATGTACCATTGAATCATCCTTGTTTGAATGAGTGTCCTCATCACTATGAGGAATATCATCTCTCTCATTGACATTATCGTCACCAAATTTAGTAGGATATAGATTATCCTCATCAGTAGCATGCTTATCACTTGAGGTGAAATTAACATCATCAACAATATTGGTATCTTCACCACTAGAAAGTTCATCCTCACCAAAATCATCATCTGTCTCTTTAAAATCCTCTCTTGGAGGAAAATCATCATGGGTGGCATCAAAATCATTGCTTGGAGGAAAAGCATCTTCACCATTATTGTTTCCTTCATCCTCACCAAAATCATCATCTGTTCCATTAAAATCCTCGCTTGGGGGAAAATCATCATAGGTTCCCTCAAAGTCCTCGCTTGGAGGAAAATCATCTTCACCATTATTGTTTCCTTCATCCTCACCAAAATCATCATCTGTCCCATTAAAATCCTCGCTTGGGGGGAAACCATCATAGGTTCCCTCAAAGTCCTCGCTTGGAGGAAAACCATCTTCACCATTATTGTTGCCTTCATCCCCACCAAAATTATCATTTGTCCATCAAAATCCTCGCTAGGAGTAAAATCATTGTCGGTGCTATCAAAATACTCACTTAGAGGAAAATCATCTTCACCATTATCGTTGCCTTCATCCTCAAATAAATCATCATCTATCCCATTAAAATCCTCACTTGGAGGAAAATCATCATCAGTGCCATCAAAATCCTTGCTAGGACGAAAATCATAATTAGGTCCATTGTTGTTTCCTTCATCCTCACCAAAATCATCTTTTGTCCTATTAAAATCCTTACATGGAGGAAAATCATCATCGGTGCCATCAAAATCCTTGCTTCCATGAGAAACATTATCAGTCCCATTGAAATCCTCACTTGGAGGAAAATCATCAGCAGTGCCAATAAAATACTCTCTTGGAGGAAAATCAGATACACCATTATCGGTGCCCTTGTCCTCACCAAAAAAATCGTCGATCCCATCAAAATCCTCACTTCGAAGAAATTTAACTTTGTTTCCTTGAAAATCCTTGCTTGGAGGGAAATATTGACTAGGAGGAAAATCATCGTTGGTGCCTTGAAAATCCTCGCTTGGAGGAAAATCATCGTTGGTGCCTTGAAAATCCTTGCTTGGAGGAAAATCATCATTGGTGCATTGAAAATACTCGCTTGGAGGGAAATTGTCATCATCTTGCTCAATTCCTTTAAAATGTCCACTTAGAGGATGGTATTCCTCATCATCATTACTGCCTTTAAAATCCTCGCTAAGAGGAAAATCATCATCGATGCCTCTCATATCCTCACTCAAAGGGAAATTTCCACCATTTTTAGAAATTGAGATAATTTCATGAGTCCATGACTTTTCACTAAAAACTATAATGTTGCAACTCCCACTCTCCTCAGACAAGAAGTAGAATGGTGCAACTGTCAACCTCCAACAATAATATAGTTAAAAGAACTCATTTTTCCCTCCAAAATTTTGCTACAAAAACAAATCGCACATTTCTAACACATTAATACAATTAATGAAGTTAATATCATATTTCATATAAAAACTTTGCAACAATATTAATTAAATCACATGTAAACCATGCTCTATAAATTTTGTAATAATATATTGGATATCTACATTAATTTTCTTATCTTGCACTCATAACACAAGTAAAATTGCATTTACCGCCATCCTATTTAAATATAGTAATAATGCATTAGCGAATTACTATTCTCATTTTCTTTCTATTCACATTTGAATTTGGACCAATTTAATATTGCTTTGAAGGTTAGTTTTCTTATAATAAATTTATCTATTTTTTTATCTCTGTTATTTTTTTCTTTTATCGTTCTTCTTTTTTAATCCCACATTCACGTAGCGGTTAATTTATCTATTTTTTTATCTCTGTTATTTTTTTCTTTTATCGTTCTTCTTTTTTAATCCCACATTCACGTAGCGGTTAATTAAAATTAGTCTATGCAATATAAATGTGATTGGTTTCTACACTCACCTCTTGCAAAACAACGATTACAAACATTGCAGTAATCTACAAGGATTTTAAAGACCGCCAAGGAGATTTTCAAGGTTAGTTTAATTCACATTTTTGTGCAATGTATTTTTTTTCTTTTGGACTCGTGTGCCCTTAGGATGCACAAGGGTTAAATTTAATGTTTTTTTTTTCTTTTCGGCTTCGCATGCCCTTTGGATGCATTGTGGTTAAATTTAATGTAAAAATAAATTAATACAAAATTATTTTGGGCTTGACCTTGGGCAAGCGTGCAAAATTTACAATTTTTTTTCTTTTTGGGTTAGGCTTCGACGGGCGCTTTGGGCACCCAAAATTGCATGCCCATAATGCACACCCATAGGTGAGCGTTCTTTGGGTGCCCAAAGGGTGCTCGTGGGAGGAGACGCAGATCCTCCAAGTTTCCCATAACAGTGTGATGCATGAACCTAAGGGAAATGGGGAGGAGATACGCTTTGCTCCTCCCTTGGGCGCCCAGAATCATGCTGCTTGTTGGACTCGCGCGCGAGTCTCATAATCGTGCCACTTGTTGGACTCACGCATGATTTTTAGAATCGCACAAGAGGCCTATTGGGGCACGCTTTGGGCGCCTAAAGGGAACTTGGGGTAGGAGCGAAACTATTCCCTGCTACCCATAGGGGATTTCTACACGCCCCTATGGGCAGCAGGGAGGAGCTATTCTCTTCCCCAAGGCACCCAAACAAGTGCACACGATTGTCATAATCATGTCTCATGTTGGGCGCCTGGGGGAGGATCGAAACTCCTCCCCTGGGCACCCCAACAGGCTTGCACGATTCTCAAAATCGTGCCACCTGTTGGGATCCCAAAGGGTGCATAGTGGGGAGGAGTTGTGCTCCTCCCCCGGGCACCCTTTAGGCACCCAAAGCACGCACCCAACAGGCGGCATGATTCTGATAATCATGTGTGCCCCAACATTCCGCGCGATTCTCAGAAACACGCATGCTTTGGGCACCCAAGGGTAGCAGTGAGGATCCATGCTCCTCCCCTAAGCACCCAAACTGTGCGCTAGTTGGGACTTATTTGAGCTCAAAAAAAATTAAATCTTATATTTTTTTATTGTTATGATTGTTTTTTAAATCTTATGTTTGGATTTTTATTTATATAGCTATGTTGTTTTTTGTAGATAAACTAAAAATTTTCATTTTCTTTTATAGAGTGAATGGCGTCTCATTTCTGTCTTTACAGCCTTCGGATGGAGATTGTGCTTCAAACTCTTGATTATCTGCCTCATTAGTTTTTATGCCTATTCTAAAGGTTGTATTGTAATGGTCTATTTGACTTGAAACTTATTTTTGTAAGGTGACGAACTTGTTTTAGTCACGTAGTATTTACTTGTATTACTCTTTCAAAAATACACTTTTTAGTGTATCTACAGAATGTAATTTTGTTTAATTAAATAAAGTTATGCTTTTTTTCTGAGGAAAAAAAAAGGAGTGAATGGCGTCAAGAAAGATATATGTAAACATGTATGGAGCAAGATCAGCAATGAAGTCATTGAAGAAAACAATTGAGTCATCACATAATGTTTCGCATAACGAAGTCGTGTCCATCGAGGATTTAAAAGCCAAAAATGCAAGGGAATAGAAACATGCGCCAGAGGAAGAGAAAATGGACTATTCTTGGATTCTAAAAGAGAAATATCAAGGGAACCTATATAGTATTCATTTATATTGTGCAACATTTGCTTATCTTAAAAATGATTATCACTCATTAGGATTATTGTGAGATATTTATTTGGTTCCAGGTAAAGACTTTGTTTATACAATAGTGAAACAAGCTAAGACCTATGTCAAAATCCGATATTGTTTGAAGATTTCAAACTATAAAATTGACAAAATTTTCATTGAATTTTTTGCGAGAGTCGTGCACGATATTGAGCAGAAGAGTGTAAGTTTCTATATTTTTGTATGTTTTTGAATTTGTTATAATTTGGATGATATGACAATGTAATAGTTTTAATACAACAAGGTTTGTATTTTGCAGGAATTTGCCATTTTGCCATGCCACTTTCTCATATTCTAAATGGAATTTATTCCACTGAAGAAAACCCTATGGATGTCGTTAATGGTACTCTTTAGAAGGGAGAAACACATGAAAAAATTACAAACTGAATAAGTACAAACACAGAAAGTAAAGGACATCCAAAAATCAAATAAAGTACCTAAGAAGGTTACATTTAAAAAAATATCTCGCCCAAATGAACTTGATCAACAAATTGTTGTCACATGAAGATTTTACTTCTGCTGGTAAGAGTAAGAAACACTCTTCTAAAAAAATATGGATGAGGATGCTTTCATTCATGATCAATGAGTTGTTAATTTAGGTACACCAGCTTCAAGACGTGAAAGGAGGAGACAAGATGTTGAATCCAATGATATCACTGAAAATCAAAGTGAAATTTCTGGGGATAGTTTGGAAATCATCACTCTAGTCGATGATCTAGATGATGGTGTTGTTAAGACAACACAAAATCCCATTTGGGATTGATTGCATAGGGATAAGTTGGTTCACAATGGGCATACATTTGATTTAAATGTTAAGCAACTTTATAGACCGAGGAAGGTCAAGAGAAGTATCAAATTAGGAAACCACATCGCTTGCATGTCTATAACTTGAAAGCATTGATGAGGCTCAATCCTTATGCACATGTAGTTCACTACCTATTTCTTGTTGACCTGACAGATGTTCCTATTATAGATGCATTTTATTAATAAAGGTGTTTTGATTACAACTACTATGTTTTTGGGGGGGAATCATTCTGCAGAGGCCAGAATAGAATTGATGCAAGATTTTCCTAAAAAACCCATTTTTCAAATAGTCAAATGCACAATTGATGTTGGTTTAACATACGTGGAAGAAAAACAATTGGATTGGGATCATAACACACATAGTGACTACATGATGTCCATGACTTTCATTCAAAAGGTCATATATATCCACAATGAATTTGAACAAATATGTGGTGGGGATAGATCGAAATTTGATGCAGATTTCCGAAAATAATGTTGTATGGAAATAGGTTTCCCAATTAAAGAGGACGATGTGAAACAGAAAGGTTTGAAAGGAAGTGATGCATTCAAAGTTGTAGATAACTATTTTCAATAGGAATTTATAATGGGGCCAATATGGGATTTGATTTAAGAGATATTTAACATGTGGGATAATATTGGCATAAAAAAATCAAAAGGTAAATAAAATTAAAGCAGTTGCATGGAGTAGCAGTCAAGGAGGCCTTAACGTCAAGAATTTTCCAAAAGATATGACTATAACACCTTGGAGAGAATTGAAAGATGTGAAGGATGAAACACTTATATGTACAGTTTTGTCACATGTAAAGTCGGGTGAATTATCCATAGAGGAAATATGCAATGAATTTGAAAAGTAAGTTTGTGGATTGGTTTATGTTTTGAAGTTTATTTTTTGAGTTTAGTATGTTTTATTAATTCAGCATTATGTTATATCATTATATATGCTTGTAAACGTAATTTTTTTTACATCATGTAGTCATAAGGTTTACATGAAGATACAAGAGGATATGGTTATAATGTTAGGGGAGAAGAGTTGGGATGATGCCAGGTGCAACTATCCAGACTAAAGCTCCATAGAGAACTTGAGAAAAAATTTTGTTGCATACAAAAAGGTATGTTGATTTATGATATATTCTATTTAATTTATTTTCAAGCCAACTCATTTATTATTTTTTTACTTATGCATATACATTTTTTCTCAAAGATGCAAGAGAAGAGTTCAGTACCAGACTCTTTCAAAAATCATATTCAAAGAGACAAAATATAATGACAAAGAAGGCAACGCCTTGCAAAAGTTGAATTTGATGATACCCTTGATAATCACATTTGGAATGGGTTGGACACTATGCAATATAAAGTGATTGTTGGTGATTGTGAGAAAATTGAAAATATTGTTCCTAAGGAGTACTCCTTAGTAATTGCAGACATTCCTCATGACTAGAATATAAAAAGCATTACTTATTATTGTGAGCCTTATACTTGCCAATTATTCAATAAAGTGGTTTCGAGATTTATCGATTTCACAACATCACCTCTATGAAGATTTCTTGTTTTCCATTCATATGTACAAGGACGAGCAATGCTAACAACTTTTAAGGATAATGCAAATTCAAGGAAACAATTGTATTGGTAAGATAATTGTAGTGTGTTATTAAGCATTTGAAATTTATAATGAAATTTTTTTTCTATAAGTTAATTAGATTCCTATTTAATTGTGTTACAGGCATAGGCCTACTATTCATAGCTCGAGTAGTGATCCATTTATGAGTGGTACTGAAAACATACATGTTGCATGTTGGACAAAAGATGAGACCTATGAATCTGTTTTAATCAACGAAAGGAGTGAAGGAAAATATAGTCAAATATTGACTTATAATGTTGTGGTTAAAAAGTTGACTTATGAAGAAACAAATTTGAAAGGAGAGATTGTAAACATATACCAGAACCCATAAGCATTGATTAATTATCTCATAGATACATTTTCAAAAGAATGAGATTGGGTCTTAGATTTGTTCTTAGGATCGGGTAATACTTATCATATTACATATGAAACTAGTGTCATTAATCTATATTTGTACAATATATTTTTTAAATTTATGTTTCATTATGCTATTTAACCTTTTTTTTATGCATGTGGTGATTAGGTACAACAATAACATCCTCCTTACAAAAAGAAAGAAATTGCATATCTATAAATAATGATCCACTGGAATGCAATTATATCAAGCAAAGAATTAATGCTATGAAAGTTCTTCCAAATGAAATGCATGAAGTTGGTTTGAATAAAGGAGAATTTTGTGAGTCACTTGGGGCAAAGATGTCAAAAGAACCTTAACCACCATTAAAAGGGATGTTTATAAATGATCACTTTAGGCATTTCGCAGAAGTAGAAGACCCAATGGCAGAAGATAATGAAGTACAGGAAGAGATCCAAGTTGTAGAAAATGCCAATTTCAATGAATATTTTGGTATGCATGGTATTCTTGATTAGTTTCATGATGTTGAGGATGTTGGAATAATCAAAACCCATCCCAAGACTTAGGATAAAATAATTAATCTATTTTAATTAATTCCTAGGTACTACACTAGCTAGTTTGCACCCAAACCCATTTTTTAGGCCAAACTTGCCAAAACTGCCTCATGGAGTGAGTTAGAAAGATTCTGGATAATATCCTACCAACCCACAGACTTCCCAGAATGGAAACAGCAAATTACTGCTTTTTCCAGTCTTTCCAGCTTTTCTGTAGTTTTAAGGCAAAAGCTAAAGCTAGTTTTAAGGTAGACTGCCTTATTTTTTGCACCAACTCGCCTCCCTTATTTTCCTCATCTAAAAGCATGATAAAGTCAAATTTCCATCACTTATGAGTTGTACACACTCATTCAGTGAATTCGTGAGCCTCTTCACTGATTTGGAAAGTGCTTTATCCACCTATGGGGGATTTTGACTAGTTTGGTAAGCCTACTTTTGTACTAATTTGAATAGCTTCCTAAATCTTTCAAATCCTTGGAGTATTTATTGTATGAGAAGCCTGCATATATTTAATGATGGAATATGTAAATTAATATTATCAATAGTTTGTCGATTATCACATATTTAGTCTCCTTCTTGAGTGTTTCTTGCATATTTTCAAGCAATTTTGTGAGTTCAATTGTTCTAAGATTGGGATTAATTTCCACATTGTATTAGAGCATAGGTCGCAGTTTCAATTCCCCCTATATACGCCGAAGGGGGGTGTTGGAGTATCAGTACAACAGCATATTATAATCGTCGAACCTCTGGGAATTTCTTGGTGATAGGGCCTTGTGCTGGGTTTTAAATGTTCATCAAAATCTAAAGTTTTTGGTGTAATTGTAAACCTTACATGGTATCAAAGCCACAGTATCTTGATTTTTCTCCTCTTCAATTTGCTTTTGTAGGGTTGACATCACTCACTGGGAGCGTAGATTATCTGGGCAAAGGGTGCAACTGAAGTATGGATCAATCTCAATCAATCATCTTGACTCCATTCAACTACTTTGAATGGAAGGCAAGGATGGAGATACTAATGAGGAGTAAAAGCCTCTTCAGAGTGATTATGGCAATAGAATCTGAGCCTAATGCAGCAGTAGAGAGTATCAAATGGAATAATAGGAGAGATGAGGTGTATGGTCTCTTATGTCTCAGCATTTCTAGATACCTTCTATTTCATATTGATGGTCTTACATCATCGAATGAAGTATGGGAGAAAATTCAATCTTTGTTTGGGAAGAGAGATAAGATGAGATGTTATCAACTGGAGAATGAGCTAATAGCATTGAGCCCAAGCAGCTTTGAAACCTTGCAAGTCTACTTCTCAAAATTCAAATCATTGGTTTTGCAGCTAAAATAGTGTGGTATTGATAAGGAGGATGAACAAATAATCTTGGCCATTCTTTCAAAGCTTGGTCCTAATTATTCAATATTTGTTTCGACCTTCCATGCCTCCAAGTTGACAACTCAAAATTGTAAGATGCCTTCACTAGCAGATTTCGTGAATTCCTTGACTCAGGAGCAAGACAAATTGGTCTTGATGGACACCATCAAACCTTCCAAAGATCAATATTTGGTTGCTGGAGATTCAAAGGTGGATTCCAAGGACAAGAAGAAGGCTAAGAAGCCTCCAGATAAAAAAGGAGACAAGTCCAAGTCTCAAGAGGAGTCCTCAAACTCCAAGAAGAAGAAAGATAAAGTAGAAGGAAGCAAGTGTGCATACTGTGGTAAGGGATTTCATCCTAATAGCTCTTGCATGAAGAAGCAGATAGATGTGTTGACTCATCTCCTAGAGAAGAACATCTCCCTCCTTGGTGGCACAAGCAAGAAGGAAGGAGAGTCTAGTTTCGAAGGCCAAGAGAGATTCCATGCCCTGGTTGCAAGCATTGTAATATATCCTTCCTTTATCATTGATTCTGGAGCTTCTAGGCACATGGTTTCAACAAAAAATCCTTCTCATGTCTTGATGATTTGAAAGGTCCTAAGATTTTGTTGGGAGATAACTCAAAAACTGGAAGCAAGGGTAAAGGTAGCATTGATTTTTACCATGGTTCCTTCAATAATGTTTTGTATGTCTCGGGTCTTGCTGCCAATCTCTTGTCAATCTCTAGATGACCCACACCGGGTCTTCTAAGAAGTTTGTTTTCTCTCCCAATGAAGTTGAAATCTCTGATATTGTAAATGGTAGAGTCATTGCTAAAGGTTTTGTGGATCATAGTTCTAGAGTTTACAGGTTCTCACACTTCATGCCTTTCTCTGACCCCGCTGCTCTCCTCACACATGCCAATGAAGCAAGAAAACTTTGGCATGAGAGGTTTGGTCATCTAAACTATAAGTACCTTTCATATTTGTGTGATAAAGATATGGTTTCAAGATTACCAAAAATATTTTTTTCCAAAGGAGTCTATCAAGGTTACATTCTAGGAAAACATCCAAAGAATAAGTATGTGTTAATCGATCATGAGAGAACCTCAACACCTCTTGATCTCATTCACAATGAGATTTTGGGTCCCTTCCCTCATATTTCCATGATTCAATCCAAGTATTTCCTTACTTTCATAGATGTATTTTCCAGGTTCTATTGGGTTTACTTCCTTAAACTAGAGTCTGAATTTTTTGAACACTTTAAGATTTTCAAGTCCTTGGTTGAGAACCAGTATGGGAGGAGACTCAAGATCCTCATATTTGATAATGGTGGTGAATACTTCAAGTCTGAATTCATTAATTACTGTAAAGATTCAGGTATTCAGATGCAGCACTCAATTCCTTACACACCTCAGCAGAATGGTGTGGCTAAGAGGAAGAATAGAAGTCTCAAGATGGATACTTGTATGTTGGAGTCTAAGACTTTGCCACCAAAGTTTTGGGATGAAGCTATAAATTGTGCATCCTACATCCAGAATAGGGTGCCACACAAACAACTTGATGGAGTTACCCCTTTCAAATCTTGGAGTGGGCACAAACCAGATGTGTCTCATTTCAAGAATTTTGGCTCAAGAGCATGGGCTAGAATTCCACTAGATAAAAGGAGGGCTTTGGACCCTCAAAGAAAAGCATTCCTATTTTTTGGGTATTCTAATGATTCCAAAGGGTACAATATTATTAACATGAGCACTCAAAAATCCTTCATTGAAAGGAGTATTCAGTTCAAAGAAGAGCCTATGGTAGCAGTAGAAATTGGAGAGTCGTTCTCACCTCCTCCACCTTTGGTTGTAAGTGAAGGAACTAATGAAATTTATGATTATTATATGTATGATAATGATGATTTAATTGCAGATCCAAATATCCCCACAAGGCCAAAGTGGGCAACAAAAACTATTCATTCAGCTGGGGAACTAGCTGGGAATCCTAGAGATCCTAGGAGGACTAGATCTCAATTTGAGAGTGCCCTTTCTAACAAGGACCCTTGTTTTGTTGATAAGTGTTTTCTAATGGTTGAATTTGATCCACAAACATATAAATATGCATGTGAAAAAACCAATATGGCAAACACACATGAAGGAGGAATTTCATTCGATCCAAAAGAATGATACATGAGATCTAATCACTCTCCCCCCAAAGAGGAAGCTAGCCAAGTGTAAGTGGATTTTCAAAAATAAATTTGTTGCTGATGGATATCCTTTGAAATATAAGGTAAGATTATTTTCCAAGGTCTTCTCCCAAGTCTAATGAATTGACTACAACGAGACCTTTGCACTAGTTGCAAAGATGGACTCCATAAGACTAGTTTTGGCCATTGCAGCTTCGAAGCAGTGGGAGGTACATCACATGGATGTGAAGAGTTCCTTCCTACATGATTATCTGAAAGAATAAATATATATGCAATAGCCATAATTTTTTGTGGCTAATACATCTCTTGTGTGAAATTTGAAGAAATCATTGTGCGGGCTAAAACAAGATCCTAGAGCTTGGTATGCCAAGATTCATGGATTTTTGCTATCACTCAACTATTATAGATGCAAGTATGATCCAAATGTTTATTTAAAACTGATTCATGGTTCCTTAATCATCATTGTATTGTATGTGTATGACCTCTTTATCACATGAATTTCCAAGAAATAAATTGCATCCTTGAAGGATGAAATCAACCATGCTTTTTTCTATGACTGATTTGGGATTGTTAAGCCAATTTTTGGGGCTTGAGATTTCTCAATCGAATATTGGAATCAAATTACATCAGTCCAAGTATGCTTTAGATCTTCTAAATAAGTTTAGAATGAATTATTGCAAGCCAAGTAAGACTCCTTTCCTTTCAAGAGTTAAGCTTGAAGAAGCGCGGTCAACTCCATTGGAAAATAATACCCTGTATAGGCAACTAGTTGGTTATCTTCTCTATTTGACTCATACTCGACCTGATATATCCTATACAGTTAGTGTGGATTCCAGACACATGGATCAGCCTCATGAAATCCATTGGAGGGCAGAAAAAATAATCCTAAACTTTGTACAAGGAACAAAAACTCATGGGATTCACTATGTTTCAAAATCTAGCCTAGATTTGATTGGTTTTACTGAGTATTATTGGGCAGGTGATAACACCGATAGGAAATCAACTTATGGATATGTTTTTATGCTTGTATATGGACCAATCAGCTGGTCAAGTAAGAAACAAAGTCCCATTTCACATTCATCTACAAAGGCAGAGTACAGAGGAGCTGTGAATGCAGGTACTCAATGTTTGTGGTTGCAGGGAATACTTGGAGAGTTTGGGATCGATATAGAGAATTCTATAGTCATCTATTGTGACAACCAAAGTACCATTGCTATCTCAACTGATCCAGTACTAAGGAAGTGAATCAAACACATCGAGATCCATGTGCACTACATCAGATTACTTGTGCATGATGAGGTCATTGATCTACAATATTTCCCTTCATCTTATCAACAAGTTGCAAACAGCTTCACCAAAGTATTTCCAGAGAGGAATTTCAGCAATATTAATTCTTTACTTGTGATAGCTGATCATGTTGTGAAGATATATTGAAGACCATATTTTATACAGTTTTGTTCATGTCCATGTTTGAGGGAGGATTTTCCCACATGTGGTTTTGCCTCTTTTCCTTGTTTTGTATGGACAAGCAATATGTAAAGGGTGACTAAGCCTTGTTTCTAGGCCCTATATCTCTGATATTTTTCTGGTATTGTACTTAAAGTCAGGATTAAGAGGGGGTGCTGGAATAATCAAAACCCATCCCAAGACTTAGGATAAAATAATTAATCTATTTTAATTAATTCTTAGGTACTACACTAGCTAGTTTGCACCCAAACCCATTTTTGAGGTCAAACTTGCCAAAAATGCCTCATGGAGTGAGTTAGAAAGATTCTGTATAACATCCTACCAACCCACAGACTACCCAGAATGGAAACTACACATTACTGCTTTTTCCAGTCTTTCCAACTTTTCTACAGTTTTAAGGCAAAAGTTAAAGCTAGTTTTAAGGTAGACTGCCTTGTTTTTTACACCAACTCACCTCCCTTATTTTCCTCATTTAAAAGAATGATAAATTCAACTTTCCATCACTTATGAGTTGTACACACTCATTCAGCAAATTTGTGAGTCTCTTCACTGATTTGGAAAGTGCTTTATCCACCTATGGGGGATTTTGACTGGTTTGGTAAGCCTGCTTTTGTACCAATTCTAATAGCTTCCTAAAGCTTTCGAATCATTGGAGTATCTATTGTATGAGAAACCTACATCTATTTAATGATGGCTGATGTAAATTAATATCATCAACAGTTTTTGGATTATCACATATTCAGTCTCCTTCTTGAATGGTTTCTTACATATTTTCAAGCAATTTTGTGAGTTCAATTGTCCTTAGCTTGGGCTTAAATTTCATAGAGGAGAATGTCAAACTTAGATTTTAGTCTACATGATATTCTTGATTAGTTTCATGTTGTTGAGGAAAATGCCAAACTTGACAAGTTTTTGATAAGATATTTATGTAATGTTTTGACTTTAAGATTTTATTTTGAGAATAATTATTATGTTTTTTCATATGTTATTTACAACTATATGGTAAAATTTTTGTTGAGTTTATGTGAATCATCACTTTATGGAGAATAATGCTAAACAATATCATTTTTACACATAAAATAGCTGAAAATAGGTTAAAAATGGTTTGAAATGTCTTTATTTTCTCTCTTTTTTTTCAAAATTGCCCAAAAATTGAGTTATTTAAGAGAAATGTTTAAAGGAAAAACTTCCAAAATATATCTATTTTTCATTCTTATCAGCTTCTAAATGTTAAAAAAATTCAAAAATGTATATGTTTTTTCATTATAATTAGGTACTAAATGTGTTTTTTTTTGTAAAATTTGAAAAAATGTGCCTATAACGAAACATTATAGTTTTTTATGACAAGGAAGTTTGAAAATCTCAAAAAAATGGCTCAAAATTAAAAATGGTGCTACCAGTATACAAAATTTTTGAAACGGAGGCAAAAACAACTACTTAAATTGACCCCCCAAAAAACGAGAACATTGATGGGTTCTCGTCAAGTTGTATAACTTTTTAATACTCCAATGCAAGAAAGTGAAACCGTAGTGCAGGTGCCAAACCAGCTCGAAAAAGGAACTAGATCGAGTTGAGTTAGAGATGATTAACATGTTAGAGGGAACCTTGATCCTACCTGCCCTAGCGGAAGATATATGGATGGAAGGCTTGAGAAAGACCTAGCTACATCCATGATCCTCAGCCCTAAATTATGTGTGATATCAGTCTCTCCCAAACAAAACCAAACTAGAAAAAGTCCCTCATGAAATACCATTTTCAATTATTTTCTTTTTATTTTCTATCTCATTTTCTTTTTCCTATTTTTGCAACTTTTATTTATTTTCCCGCTTATTCAACATAAATGAAAAAATAGGTTTTTTAGTCATTTTTAATTGTCACATATTATTTAGTTGTAATTTTTTATCCCATGACTAAAATAATAATTTTATTTAGTCATTTTAAGTTTTTTTGCTCTAATTTAGTCATTTGTAGCTTATAAACAATCATGTAACTAACTTTTTTAGCCACGTAGTCATTTATCTCACTTTTTCTACTAGTGAATAAATCTTACAACTTAATTCATTATGTTAGTTGAATTCCACAAAATGATATATAAATTGGAACTGAAAGGAAAATAACTAGAGCAAAATAATACACCCACACAAATAATATACCTTTGGAAAACCCCAACCAGAAGTCAGGATTATGCCTTGATCTTTTTCTCAAAAAGAAAGTGGTACTCACTATGGAGTCACCTCCGACACTGTGGCATGCACGACTACTATAGGATCTCCTACTTGCTCTATTATTCTCTAATATCCACTTTCTTTTTGTTTATCATATATGGAACAATACAATAACATCATTAGAATGGAACTACTTCTCCTCCTAGCAACTTGATATTTAACACAGTCGAATAATCACCTAGGATTAGTTTTAGGGTTTGTACGTGCCTCAACTCTCGATTAGGGTTAGGGTTTTGGATCCTCCATAATGCTCTTGAAAGTTCACATTGACTAGCTCCACATGTGTGGGTAATGAGAGATTATGTGGAATCCACTCAATACCATGGTGGTCAATTGTATAGGTCAACTTGTAGGAGGCATAACTTCCTCATACAAACTTTGATTGAGGCTATTCTTGCACCGTTGGAAAGGTCTCAGAGTGTAGAACAAAGTTGAGGGACTATGAGTTGTGCTTTTAAACTTTTGACCCCCAAAGAAATTGTTTAAGCCCTCAAATGAGCCTCAAAAGTTTCTAGAACCCAAATATACAATGTAAGACCTATCCCTAAAATGAGCCTTATGAGCCAATTCATCCAATCGTTCCAACCAAAAAGCACCAAAATAGATGTCAAATTATATATTGGTCTAATTTGGATCATACCTCTCCATTTTGGGAGGATTTTAGCCCCTAAAATCTTTTACTAAATGAGTTGAGAAAAAATTTCCGCTTCCTCCCCCCTGGACTACCATTTAGCCTTGCCTAGAATTTGTCACTTCAACCCAATCTACCAAAGGTCATGTTGCCCCTACCTGGTAGTTCTGGACTTCTTCTGCAAAACTATATCTTATGCCAACTTTTCTTAAGTGCCAGGTGCTAAGTCCTCTATGGCAGTTAGGACTACTCCTCCTAATCTAACATGGAAGGCTCATAGAGTTGTTTCAAATTTTCCACATTCACTACTAAGTAAGTGCACCTGTATGGGGGAATATTGAGTCTGTAGATGTTGTCGCCCACCTTCTCTAATACCTAAAAAGGGTCATACTACAGAGCCTTGGTCTTATTTCTTACAGAGACCTTGTAGTCTTTCATTGTTCATCTCTAACTAAATTCTATCCCCCAATGAATTATTTCTCAACCCTATGTTGGCCATGTCTGGCCTTGTACTTTTCTTGTGACTTATTCAATGTCTTATGTACTTGCAAATGGATTCACCTGATCTTATCATTGAATTTTTCAGTTCTTAATGCTTCACCTATGGTGTCTTCCCTCGCTCCCCCTTGTTGTCCATATACAACATCTAGAGATGAAGGTGGAAGATATCCAAAACAAGTTTAAAAAGAGGACCCACCAATGGAATTGTGTACGATTAAATTATAATAATGCTTAAGAGATACCATATTTTCATCCCAATTCTTCGGATGATTCTTATTGTAACCCGTCAAAAGATACATTAAAGTCTTATTGACTACGTTTTTTTTTCCATCTGTCCATGGATGGAATATTGTAGATCTCTTCAACTTAGTGTCCATCTTCTCCCAAAGTGTAGTCCAAAAGGCACTGACAAATATGGTATCCTTGTCTGGCATGATGCTCCTTAGTATCCCAAAGTGCACCCAAACTTTCTCAAAGAACATGTGTGTTGGTTATTTTCCGTTGATGGTCCATTTACAAGGCATAAAAATGCACATATTGATGAATTTGTCAACTTCCACAACTAAATAGTCATGTCCCTTCATAGTGGTTGGCAACCCACCCACAAAATCCATGGAAATGCTTTTCCAAGGTCAAGTGGGTACAAGTAAGGGATAGTATAGATATTGATTTCTATTATTGGGCTTGTTAGTGAAACAAAGTATTCATCCTCTAATATATTGTGCTACGTCTTCTTTCATTCTAGGCCAAAAAAAATACCTTTATAAGTGTTAGAATAATCAACCCATAGTATTTACCCACTTAGACATTAATTCATTTATTTTTGTCTTATTTGCCTAGTCCATGAGTCCCACCATGTGCAAGTTGCTAATTGCCTATCCATAGAGGTCAAACTTGCCATTATTGACTCATGTAGCGCTTAGGAAAGCCTTAGGAATCAAATCTGCTTTATTCCTGGCCTCCTAGGCGCCCATATGCTTTTTCTGCTTTATACCCTGCTTTTTCAGTGTTTTAAGGCACATAGGAAAGCAAGACTAGGTGAGGTGAATCAGCTTTGTTGCCTCTTCCTCCTCCACTCTTTCCTCCATTCAAAAGCATGTATGAGCTGCCATTTGACCACTCTTTAGCTTTCCTATGCACCCTTGCTAATTCGTGGGGTCCTTGATAGATTTGGGATCAACTTTTTACACCTATGGGGGATTTGCCTATTTTGGGTAAGCCTGCTTTATGCTAGATTTGGATGCTTCCTTATCCATTCAATTTGCTCATGTATTCTATATATTTAGAAGCCTATGTTATTATAGGGTTGGCTATTGTACACTCATTTAATATAATTTTGTGTTACAGCTCCATTTTCAGTCTCTATTGTTGACAATTTACATGATCAATTGTAATTTGTTGTGAGTGAAATTAATCTATTACTGGTCAGAATTTCTACATGGTATCAGAGCCATTGTAGGTTGTTACTCTCCTTCAAAAATTGTTTTGCAGGTTCGACATCAAGACTGGGAGCCTTCTACTGACAGCCAGGACAAATTTTCTAAAGCTATGGATTCACAGAAAACTATCCTCACTCCCTTCAACTATTTTGAATGGAAAGCAGAGATGGAGATCTTGTTGAGAGTGAAAGGCCTCTACAGGGTGACTATGGCTACAGAAGCAGAGCCCAATGCTGCTACAGAGAAGATCAAATGGCACAATCGGAGAGATGAGGCCTATGGCCTCCTATGTCTCAGTATTTCCCGAGACCTCATTTTCCATCTCAATGGATTAACTTCACCAGATCAAGTATGGGAGAAACTTTCTGAACTCTTTGGAAAGACAGATGAGATGAGGGGACACCAGATCGAAAATGAGCTGATCTCCCTAAGTCCCAGTAATTTTGAATCCCTGCAGCTATATTTCTCCAAGTTCAAAGCACTAGTTTTACAGCTGAAGCAGTGTGGTATCGAAAAGAAAGATGAGCAGCTCGTATTGGCCATCCTCTCAAAGCTAGGACCTGACTACTCAGTCTTTGTTTCGACCTTCTATGCCACAAAACTCACAACTTGAACCTGGAAGATGCCCAACCTTGCAGATTTCATGGAATCTCTCACACGGGAACAAGACAAGCTGGTGATGATGGGCACCATCAAACCTTCCAAAGACCAAGCTCTGGTTGCTGGAGA
>LPNX010908561.1:414456-572927 GCA_001517045.1 Pseudotsuga menziesii
ATAAGTTAGCAATTGTATTCCCAATACCAAAATGCCCTGCAACTTTGGAGGTGTGTGCCTCTCTAATAATCCACAATCTTTCACCTTTAGGAACACGAATCTTGTCTAGCTTGTAGAGTAACTCACTCTGGAGATGATAGTCATCCTTATTGTAACCTTGTTCTACATGAAATTGTCCTTGTAGTTAAAAGGCTCCATGTGCATAGGAGTCCCCAAAGCTATAATATTTGATGCATGTGTCCTTGAAAGCATGTCTACCAACTTATTAGTGCTTCCCATCTTATCCTTGATGACTGGATGAAATTGTTGCGAAAACCCCATCCACTTGCAATGTTTGGTATGTTGTAGCTTACTTTGGCCTGCAAATACTGTAGTGGCTAGTGATTTGTGTGGATAATTATTGTGTTTCCCGTCATATAGTGCTTCTACTTCTTAACAACTTGAACCAAGGCATGGAGTTCCTTATCATAGGTAGGGTAGTTCAAAACCCCCCCATGAAACATTTCAGAATCATAGCATATCAACTTACCTCCTTACAATAAAACTTCTCCCATAGCATACCCACTTGCATTTGTCTCCACTTCGAGAGACTTATGCAAGTTAGGCAATGTACGAACTAGTGCTTGAATAATCTTTTGTTTTAGCTCTTCAAAATCTTTTTGTTGATTCTTTCCCCGCTAGAAACTCTTGCCACCCATTGTTATGGTGTGGAGTAGTGCATCTATTGTTGAAAAGGAAGAGATAAACTTTCATCGGTATTGTGTTTCCCCAGCGAAGCTCCTAACTTCACTGAAATTAGTATGAACTACCCAATTTCTAAAGGCCTCCATCTTTGCAGGGCTATCTTGAATTCCCATCCATCAATCACATACCATGAATACACCAATGAATACTGAGTGAACTAACATTTCTTGAGATTAGCCAACATTTTATGCTTTTTCAAAGTCTTTAACACCTACATGAGACGTGAAATTTGTTCCTCCCAAGTAGAGCTATAAACAAATATATCATCCAAATACACTATAACAAATGAATCTAAATATGGACACAAAACATCATTCATGGGTCTCATAAATGTAGTTGGTGCATTACATAAACCAAAAGGTGTTACCAACCATTCATACAAACAATGCCTTGTCTTAAAGGAAGTATTCCGGGTGTCTTCTTCTTTGACTCACACATGGTGTATCCCAATTTGAGATCCATCTTGGTGAATTACTTGGAACACTGCAACTGGTCTAACAAATCGTCAATCATGAGTAGAGGGTATCAACTCTTAAGTGTAATCTTGTTCAAAGCTCTGTAGTCGATAAACATTAGCCAAGTTCCATCCTTCTTGGGTACTATGATGATAGGTTACCCACAAGGTGAGGTGCTTGGTCAAATTACCCCTCCCTCTAATAACTACTACAGCTACTTCTTCACTTCATATTCTTCAAGAACAAATTGTCTATACAGCCCAATATTTGGTGATGGGGAGTCAAGCAACAACTAAATATCATGTTCTACTTCCCTCTTATGTGGTATCTCTTTAAGCTCCTGGAAGACTCTGCAACTCCTCCAACATATTCTTTTCTTCTTTGGTACACCCCTCTAGGGATGCCTTTACTCTTACTGATTCATCGCCTACCTAATTCTCATGTAAGAAAAGCAAAAAAAAATCGTTACTTGAGTCTTGTACTAATAATTTTTTTGGCTTGGTTGGAACTTACCAGTGATATTATTAATTTTCCTTTATGTTCATTGATAATGAATGAATTCCCATCCTTGATCAGGTGGTATTGTTTTCTCTCCTCATGAAGACCCCATCCCTCATATACATGTAGGGGCTTCCAAACACTACACCACACACTCAATGGGTACTACATCTAACTCCACTTCATCAATAAAATCTTCACTTACAAAAACTGTGATCTTACATTGTTTTGCGACCTTAATATTTGTATACGTGTTTACCCATCCCAACGGATAGGGCTAGGATGATCATGAACCTCCAACCCAAGATTCATGACCATATTGGATGATATGAGATTGTTTTGTGAACCGAAATCGAATAGAGCATATACCTTGGTTTTCTTGATCTAGAAGAGTTTTTCATCTCCTTCCCTTCCTTATGATGAAGGCTACTTGGATTCAATTCCTTTTGCACTAAAGTGCAGATAATATTCTCGTCCACATCAAATATGCTCTCTACTTGTTTGCTCAAATGTGCGGCTAACATGTTCTTCTTCTTGGCATCCTTCTTGTGGTTCTTAGGGTTCATCTATAGATATAGTTTTTAACACTTTTCTTCAATGTGACCATCGATGCTACAATGATTACAATGTTTTTCTAGATCCTTGCATTGATGTGATGTGGTTGTAGTCTTCTTATCTCTTCCATTCCACTTCTTCTTCCCATCCTTGGAAGTGTCTTGGTTATCTTTCTGTTTAGAACCAGGCACTATGCTTGCACACATGCCTCATCAATTGGCTTGGGCTTGAAGAGCATCACTTACTTTTGTAAATGACTATGTAGACCCCCCATATACTTTAGCAGTGGATTCCTAGGAGAGATGCCCAACATAATAGCCATCTTCTTGAATTTGGCGGTGTACTCTTGCACATTATGCCCTTTCCTTTGCCTAAAGTAATGACAATGGATCCATTACTCCTATACATACCCAATAGTGTAGAATTGGGACTTTATAAGGGTTTTCAAATCCTCCCACTTGGTTACTACCAGATCACCCTCCAACCTAAATGCCTCCATGTGGATTTCCCACCAAGTTAATGCATGGCTTTCTAATTTCAATCGAGCAAGTGGAATATTTGTTCATTGTCTATGTTGTGGATGTTGAAATATACCTTTAATTGTTGCAACCAATGATTCAAATTTAAAGCATCAATATCACCTTAGTAGGGATTGATATCTACTTCCACTTCCATCTTAAATAATGGTTGGAAAAGGATAATGGAACTGGAACTCAATTGCTCTTTCTTGGGCCCTTTCCTCAACTCCTTTTATGGGATGCCTTGTCTCATGCTTTCCCCTCTAATATGATCTATGAGTTAAAGCCTCCAAATCACCGAAATGTCCAAACTTGCTCTCCATAGCTGCCATGAGGATTGACATACTATTCAAGATATCAATGACTTGTATTTCTAGCTTTGTAAATCGTTGATCATATTCACCCCTCGAATTTTCATCGAATTTATCCTCCATGACTAAGGTTCAAATATTGTTTTTCATCCATGAAGATTTTTTCTTAGTTGAGGGGAAAATTGTCTATGGTCGTGTGGAACCAACTCTCCCTAATACTTTATGCATATAGATACAGAGGAAGGGAATCCCATTACTTAAGGAGGTGAGGAAAACAAAGGCATATATGAAGAAAATAAAAAGGACAAGAATGAAAAAAATACAAGGGAATATAGGAGGGAATAAGGAGGATATTGTGTAGAAAAGAATTGAGGAAATGAGAAGCAATGATGCGGATAAGAAAAATGATGATAGTGAAAACCAAAAAAACAAAGGTGGAGAGGATAAAGAGAAAGATGAAGAAGATAAAAGTGAGGGAAAGGAAGAAGATGGATAACTAAACAAGGACGAGGATGGGGAAAGAAAGAAGATAAAAAGGAAGAGTGGTAAAGGTAGTATGGATGTTGAGGCAAAACATACCAAACAGAAGAATCATGTGGAAGGATAGAGGGAATAGTCTAAAATATTACAATAGATCTAAATAAACCTAAGATAGTATGAGCCTCCTCCCACACCATTCATCCACCATCCCCCCTCCATCTCTACCAAGAAATACAATTTAATCTCCCTTGTTTCACCATGAAGGTGCCCTAGCACACTTGATACTAACCCCTCATAGACCTCCAGCCCTTTATGCTCCTGAAACCACAAGCTCTACAAATGGAAGATATGAATAAGTTCCTTCCACTTGATATTTAAATGTAGAGGGATAAAAATGATTTCCTGAAGATTAAAATTATATTGTGAAGTCCTTTACCTACCATGAAACAACAACAACAACAAAACAAATTTGAGTTTTCATAGTTATGCTTTCATACCTAAAAAAAGCAATTGTTTCTAAAATTGCAATCTAAAAGTGATGAAATTAGTTTGAAGCTCTGGGTGTCAACCCCTAGATCTTACAATTTCTCACAAAATCCCAAACCAAAAGTTCTCTAATACCAATATGATCTATATACTACCATGGATATTCCACTGAAACAATTTGTCACAAGGATCTTACATCTTAATTCATTTTGTTAGCTTAATTACATAGAATGATAAATAAACTAGATTTGGAAGGAAAATAACTAGAGAAAAATAACACATCCATACAAATGACACAAGGATATACGTTGGAAAAACCCAACTAGAAGTGAGGACTATGCATTGTTATTTTCTTTTCCAATATGCAAGGCAAATACAAAGAAAGTGGTACTCACTGTAGAGTTACCTCTCACACTGTGGCTTGCATGGCTATTGCATGATCTCCTACTTCCTTTGTTATGCTCTAATATCCACTTCCTTATTGTTGCACAGCTATGGAATAATACAATAACATCATCATAATGGAACCCTTTCTCCTCCTAACGACCCATTATTTAATATAGCCCGATAGTCTTTTAGGGTTTGTACTTGCCTCAACTCTCGATTGGGGTTAGGGTTTTGGACCCTCTAGAATGTTCTTGAAAGTCCACACGTGACTATCTCCACATGTGTGGGTAATGAGAGATGACATGGAATCCACTTAGTACCATGCTGGTCAATTAGATAGGTCAACTTGCAGGAGAAAAAACTTCATCCACAAAGTAAGTTCTGCCCCTAAAATGGGCCTACAAACCAATTCATTTAATCGTTCCACCCAGAAAGAACCAAAATACATGCCAAATTATATATAGATCCAATTCGTTTCGACTTTAATGCTCCTCCACCCTATATATATATATATATATATATATGAAAATTAACCTTCCTAGGAAATAATATCCCCCAAACTTCATTAAACCAAAGCCACGTCTTGGAATAAGAGGACTTTCACCCATACAAGTACCCATATAGAGCTCAATCCCTCAACATTTTTACAACTTCTAGGATCCACTCGTGATGGAATAAAACCAATTTCCACAATTCCTAATTTGAATACAAGGTTTCTTATGTGTATGAGAAAGTGCATGCTCTATAGACGTCCACTCTAATCCAACTGCTAACCCTCCTCCCAACTCCAAAACCACCACATCACTACTACAAATCCTAGTTTCTTTGCCCTTCCAAGAAAGCCTTCCTCTCTCAATGCCCATTACACTCTTGTTAAAGCCCCCTCTCCTTGTAATTTTTTTATGATGATTACTCGTGAAATATATTATAATCTATTTAAAAAATATTAACATAATTTATAATAAGATTTCATTTCACATTAATAAATATTCTATGAAACATAATTAAAGGAATCATCAAATTGATATAATTTTTAAATAAATAAAAATAGTTTTCATAAAAGTCATTCAAGAAGGAAAATGGGCTAAAGGCTAGGCATGCTTTAGAAGGTGTTACTCAACCATGAACAACCTCGTTACACTTAGGATCGTCGCAGAGGAGTGTCGTAATAATGAATCCAGTTTTTTTTGTTGTTTCATGGACATTAGAAAAGCTTTTGATACAGTGCCTAGAAAGAACCTATGGAATATATTAGAAGAGTTAAAGGTTTATTTTGAGTTGAGGGTTGCAACTATAAGGTTATATGAGAACGCCATTGCCAAATTCAAAACCACCGAGGATGGTCACATGATATTAACTATAATATTGGAGTTAAGCAAGGGTACCCCCTCTCCCCTAACTTTTTCAGCATTTACATTGATAAGCTAGAAGATTGTTTAGAAGCTGCAGGTTTTGTAGGCATGACCTTAGCAGGAATAGTCATCATGCTTATTCTATATGCTAATGACATTGTTGCTATGGAAAGGTGCCCCTATGATCTTGAGAAGCAATTAAAAATTCTCAAGGATTTCTACACTAATATGGGCATGACAGTTAACATCGACAAAACAAAAGTCATGATTATCAAATCCAATAAGGGTACTTATGACAATTTTGTATATGACAATAGAAACTCGAAGGAAGTAACTTCTTATAAATATCTAGGAATTGACTGCCATCACAAACTCAATTGGAACTATAGCATCCAGAAGAGGATTAATGGAGGGTGGAAAGCCTATCGGTCTTGAAAACAATTGTAAATCGCCAAACCTTGTGATGTGGGACATAAATAAATTCCTCTTTAAAACGTTCGTCACTCTTGTTATCTTATATGGCTATGAAACTTGGGGATGCAGCATTTCCATAGAATCATGAAGAATAATTGAGCAAATATAGAAGCGGTTTATTGCTTATAATCTTAAAATTAAGAGCAATATGCCCCATCCTATTCTCTTCTTAGAAGTGGGGCTCTCCCTCATTGAAAGCATGGTTATGATTAAATATATAATATGCAAGCACAATTTAAACAATATATAGGACCACCAGCTTCCTAAAATTGCTCTTAACTCCAACCAAAACCACCTACGCCTCAAGTGAGGATGGCTTAAAGATGCCACGACTTGGCTAAATTATTGGCTGATTGTCGAAACTGTCACTTTGCAAAATATCGATAACATAAAAATATTATTACTCTACATTCAAAGAGAAAAGGCGGTGCAAGGAAGATTTAGAGGTTAAAAGAAAACTACGATATTATAAAGAGATCATTAACCCTAATCTTGAGGATCAAAATTATTTTTCTATTTTAATGAGCTCAAAGAAAAATATTAATATTACCAACATTAGAACGAACTCTCATGAGTTTCATAGTGAAACTGAATGTTGGACAACCCATAAAACAATGGGTTGAAAGGACTTTCCATCTGTGTGAGTCTATGAGTGTTGAATATGAAAATCATTTTCTCTTAGAGTGCCTTGCTTACACCCACATTAGATCTCAGTTTCATAATCTTTGCTACAACATTGACCTTTCTAACCTTCTAGATCCTTGAAACTATAGTGAACTAGGGACGCTCCTCTTTAAGTTTTTTTAGTATATAAATTATATTTTAAAACGGATCAAATAATTTATGTCTTGTCTTTTTTCTTAGAGTCCAATAAATTAAATTTGGTCTCTGTGAACTTTAAAAACCACCACCATCATCATCATATATATTTGAAATAATAACATTAATAAAGTTGTAAACATTATTACATTCCATATTCATACACAAACCCTCTGCATATATTATCTATATACCATATTTAAACTTCACACATTATTTTTAACTATCGAATCATCTTTTTGACTTATCGAATTGTCTTTCACCTCTTACTAGCTGGCTCTCAGAGAGGAGGAAGACACCCCCCCTACGGGATGGTGGTGCAGGAACATATGGAGAGTACATTTTCCACTCAAAAACAAGATCTTCCTTTGGCTTGCACTTGAAGGAAAGGTTTTTGTCTGGGGCGTTTTGTCTCACAGATTTAAAATCGGGCCTAGCATATTCCCTTTATGTGCTTTGACAGCTGAAAATGTTGCCCACCTCTTCATTACTTGTCCTGATATCCTTGATATGTGGCACATCTCACTTTACTCATGGGAACTAACTTTGTCTGAAGTGGTATCGACCTACAACAAGTGTGGCTTTCATGGACTAACAGTAATATATTCCTTCAATACAAAACTCTCCCGGCTTTCGTTATTTGGGGAGCTTGGTTTGCCAGGAACAAGGCGATTTTTTATGATGTCCTCGTCCCTTCTCAGGTTTTCGCTGGCAAAAGTCTTGGAATCTTTAATGCTTTTCCTTGGGGTATCTCTCCCAAACCAACTCGTATTATCACGAAAACTCTTTTTGATGACTCCTTTCCTTGGGCTTTCATGAACGGTGCCTCACAAGGTAGGCCTCGGACTGGTGGTGCAAGTGGGATCCTTCATCTTTCAAGAAGTCATTCTATCCACTTTGTTGTAGGTCTTGGAGATGTTACGAATAATTCCGGTGAATTCGCAGTGATTAAAGTCCTCTTGTCTCTCTCACATTCACTTGGGATCCTTCATATCTAGATTTTTGGAGATTCTAAGCTGGTTACTGACTGTCTGAAACTTGGCAAGCCTCCTTGGAACATTTTCCTACTTCTTCTTTTCGAGGACATCTCTAGGATCAATGCTCTCTTTCAGCGGATTTCCTTCTCTCATATTTTTTGGGAAAGCAATATTGAGGCGAACCTACTCTCCAAAAAAGGTCTCCTAATGCAACACGGTTTTATGGAAAAATGGGAGAATATCCAAGGCAATATGAACTTTCTGGTTATAAATTGTTTTTATTTCTCACAGGATGTATTGACAAGATGTCATTTCACATACTATTTTGAGTTTTTTTTTCACTGCCTCGTCATCTAAGCTGGCTAGTAACAAGTTAAAGATTGTGTATATATATTATGTATCCTGAACTAATGTATTTAAATAATGTAAAACCTAAAGGTCATTTGAACAATATAGCTTTATATCATACCAATAAAGGTGTGATATTTTTTCAATGAAAAAAAATACATTATATTTTTTCAATTATCCAATCATCTTTTACCTCTTACTATGCTGGCATTATATGTTTTTAAACGATACCTCCACTATAATATATATATTTATTTTAAAATGGTGGTACGCTGTTATATATTTATATATATATATATATATATTTTGAAGATAGTGCATGCGTTGTTCTCTCTATATATATAAATAAAATGGTCCATATACTATTGGATATGTTATTTTTTAAATCGTTCATACATTATTTTTCTATATTTTGAAAATATAACGGAGAAAGGCGTATAGAACCTTTTTGGCTACTAAAGTTAGCGTAAATAAAATGGTGCATATACTATTCTATATATGTTATTTTTTAAATCGTGGATACATTATTTTCTATAGTTTGAATATATAACCAAGAAAGGCGTACAGAACCTTTTTGGCTACTAAAGTTAGCGTATGAGAGTGACATTTCAATAAAATAACATGTGGCATATAGCCATTACAGTTTAGATTTCGTACATGGAGTCTAAGTCTCATGTTAACTTAACCATTCACATGGCTTTGTGGGGTATACAAGATGTAAGTCACATGGCTTACATGCATTATGCACGCACAAGCACCAAGGGATCTATCTTATTATAACCAGCATAGATCCAAATCCTAAGCTCTATCAAGCGCCGAGAGGAATCAAATATCTTCGTAGGTATCCACTGATTTGATTCAAACCAAAAGACACATCTTTTTATTTACGATCCACATATAATATTTTATTATTAATATTTAATATTATTTATGACCCACATATGATATTTTTTATTATTTTTTATTTTGTTAGGAACTAACATTACAACATTTCCTAGACATGGTTTTAAAACCATGCACATGGTTTATGGTTTTAAAACCATGTGCAAGGCCAACATTTTTTATTATTTTGTTAAGTAAGAACATTACAACGTCTCCCCCATATTGTGTTTTTTTTCTCACCCACATTTTTTTAAGGTTAATTAAATTTTTATTTTTTTATTGTTTTGTTAGGTAGGAAGATTACAACATCTCCCCCATATTAAGTTTTTATCTGGCCGACATTTATTTTGGCCTATAATTAAAAAAATTATTTTTTATTAATAAAAATAACGTTACGTAACGTTACAAGATCTCCCCCATACTGGGCTGTAGAGCGCCTCTCGGCGCGATAATGGGGAAATAAGTAACATGGATTTTATGAATATCAAAGGGGACTATTACTCTTGGAACGAAATCCCACATTGAATGAGACATTCCACTATAATATGCCTACATATAAATATATGGACATTATAAATTAAAAAGTATTTTTAATCATGTCCACGAATTTGACAAGATTGGTGAAGATTGTAAATGGATTTTGAAACAAAATTCTAAGAATTTAAGAAAACATCCAAGCCCTCATCATTTTTAATGCCACATGGGCTGAATGTCCTTGGCATTTTAATGCCACATGTCCTGAAGATGAGGATTGTATTCATATGGTGAAAGCTACTTAGATGCCCTATGATGATTCCATTAGAATATCTCTCAATGTACAATTCCTACAAAACATGAAATATGTGAAGAAAATGTCTACTAAATGGGCAATTGATAGGAAACTGACGATGGATATGCACAAGAAGAGTTGTTATATGTGGTAGATCATGCTAGGTACAAGGATGATGGTGGTGAAGAAGGAAGTCTTTGATTTTGAATAAAAAAAATAAGGAAAATACTTAAAGAAAACGAGGCAATATGGAGAGTAAAGAGCATGGTGATATGGCTCCATAAAGGTGATGATAATGCAAAATTATTTCATCAACATGTCAATACAGGAAACATGTCACTTCAATATGGAAGCTTGAGGAGGGTGATGGGAATGTGGTCATAGGTTTCAAAGGGTTAATAGAGGCAGGTGTCTCACACTTCAACAATTTGTTTAAAGAAGATGAAAGGGTATCCATGGCAAATATGGTTAGAATGATGTCTTATTTTCCATCCGTTGTGGACAAGGAGGAAAATACATCTCTCATAGAGGAAGTGACCATGGATGAGTTAAAATAAGTCTTTCTCTCACTACAGAAGGATAAAATACCAGGCCCGGATGGGAGACTGGTTGAGTTTTTCAATGGATTCATCAAGCTATTTGAGCAAGATTTATTAGCTGGCATTGAAGAATCAAGACACAATAGTAGAATCTTGGCAGTTGTTAACCCTACTTTCATTACTCTCATACCAAAGTTTGACAAGACCATACACTTGGAGGAGTTTAGACCTATTTCTTTATGTAATTGTATATATAAAATCATTGTTAAGACCATAACGAGGACAATAAGAGGAATCCTCTTGAAATTCATTTCTCAATAACAGTTTGCTTTCCTCTCAAGAAGACAAATTCACGATGTTGTTGGTGTGGCACAAGAGGTCATGCGCTCGATTAAAACAAAAAAGTTACCTGCCATGGTGATAAAGGTAGATCTGTCAAAAGCATATGATAGGGTTAGTTGTTATACCTTAGCCTCATTTTGCTACAAGTGGGATTTCAACTTGCATTAGTAAACTAGATCATGTCTTGCATTCTATCAATTTCCTTTGTTGTTTTAGTTAATGAATCTACATTGGGTTTTTTCAAACCTAGGAGAGGACTTAAGCAGGGATTCCCACTTTCTCCTCTGTTATTTTCACTGGTTGTAGAAGGCTTAAGCAAATTCATACATCATACAAGATCTACAGGTTTTTTTGTGGCATAAAAGTAGGGGCAACTATTCATATCCCTCGCCTTTTATTCGTTGATGACATATTGTTGTTTTGTAATGGAACAAGAAGGGAGGCCTACAAAATGAAAGAGCTTTTGATATTCCTTTCAAATGCTACAGGGATGGTCTTCAATGAGCAAAAGTCCTCTGTGTCTTACTTGAATTTGGAGGAGGAACAAATGGACTAGTTGAATAATATTTTCACCTTCCCCTCTGCTGATATGCAAGTTGCACTAAAGTACTTGGGTTTTATGCTTAATCCAAATGATTAAAACCATAGAGACTTGGGTTGGATTATTGGGAAAGTTGAGAAACTACTCTCTCTATGGTGCAAAAAGTGGCTCTCCAGGGGTGGAAGGTTAGTGTCAATGAAGGTTATCTTGGAATCTATACTAGTTTTTTAGTTTTCATTATCTTACATTCCCAAATGTGTTCTTGAATAGATTAAAAAGGATAATTTTAATTTGTTGTGGAGTGCTGGAAATCATCATAAGTCTTTCCTCTAGGTAGTCTGGGGGGGGAATTGCAATAACAAAGAAGTTTGGAGGTTGGGGATTGAAGAACCTACAGTATTTCTCATATGCTTTAGCTGTAAAGAATGTTTGGAGGATTCTAAACGGAAATGGATTGCGGGTTAAATTTGTTAAGCAAAAGTACATCCATCCAATGAACACTATAGAGTGGTTTACATCCATGGAAAACAAATGTATGATGTCTCTATAATATGGAAGGAAATACTATTTTCCTTTAACCTCATTGGAGAGTGGCTTGAATGGAATACTAGGGTTGTTGGTGATAAACTCATAATTAGAATGGATCCATGGGTTGGATGTGAGGGATATTATAGACTCCTAGAGGCTTTGGTTCAAGAGCTAAGGGATCAATAATACACATATCTAGCTCTGATAGGGGATCCCAGAGTTAATATTATTCATAGACACGCCTGGATACCTGGTGAACACTTTGGATTCATGGATGTAGAATTGGCTCAATGGAATGGCTACATAGACACTCTTCAGAATAGCCATGCTAAATTATCTTACAAGGAGGATGAACTTATATGGACAAGGAATCCTGTAGGTGGAAACTACTTCCCAAAGTTGGGATATAAAGTGTTGAGAGAAGAGGAAGATCACCATGAGACTCTATGGTGGCACAAAACTTTATGGAAGTTTCAATGTCCCTTAAAGAACAATTTATACGTATGGATGGACCTAAACAAAAAGGTCCCCACATGGGATCATCTTCAAAGTAAATTTTTGGTCTGGGTCCAACAAATTCCCTCTGTGCAAATCTAGTTCAAAGAATCTGGATCATTTGTTCATCGGGCGCTTTTATATGGCACAAGTTTTTTACCATGCCTCTCAAATCTTAGGCATGCAAATTATATATATTAGAAATGACACTGAAGAAGTTATTTTGACTTGGACTCAAAATCTAGCCTTCAAAAATTTTCTGGCTCTACCTGTAAAGGATCAAGTTTGAAGGGATGCTCTTAATTTCAATTTGAAGTGTATATGTTCAACTAACCCTTCAATTATGAAGGGTTGTATACCTAATAACATGTATATTGACAAGTGTAAATTAAATAAACTATTCGTTAAAAAGCTTCTAAATGCTAGATAGGATCGTGGAGGTGCAAAAAAATGAGCGCCTCTGGTAGGGAGATTCTTACAAGTGTAAGTTAAATAAACTCTTCATTAAAAGAACTTCTAAATGCTAGATAGAATGGTGGAGGTGTAAGAAATTGAGTGCCTCTAGTAGGGAGATGCTTACAAGTGTAAATTAAATAAACTCTTCATTTAAAAAACTCTAAATGCTAGATAGAATGGTGGAGATGCAAGAAACTGGGTGCCTCTGGTAGGGAGATGATAAATCAATAAATTGTTTGTTTCTAAATTGATATTTTTCTATGATCAACTAGAAAACATTTGTTGTAATGAGCAACCCATATCAAAAATTGATGTATTGCAATAATGCATTTCCCAAAAATATTGACTACAATCTATTCATATCGAAGACTTCACACTATTCCAATTAACTGTGGTGGAAAATGAATGCATTAATCAACATTATTAATCCACAATCAAATATCAAATATTGTTCCACATTAATATTTGAGTTTGAAATGTTAGATGTACAGCTTCAGGAGTCATCCTCCATGAGACTTGGTGTGTCAAGTTCGAAACTTGTGTTGTATTAAGTCCAGATCCTCTCCATGAGACTTGTTGTGTCAAGTCCGGAACTTATGTTGTATTAAGTTCACTAACTTATTGTGTTAAGTTAAAGATATTGTGTTGTATCAAGCTAGGACCTTGTTCAAGCCCTAGTCGGGAGAGATGTTTGTACTAGGATCTAATGACTAAGATCATACCCTTATGTTAAGGTCCGAGACATGTGTTGCCAAAACTTATGTTGTATAAAATTTCACATCACTTATGTTGTATTAAGTCTCGAGGATATACTATGTGATGTAAGGCTAGTCATGGTCAACATATGCTATAAGTCTCCTTTAGGGATTAGCTACCCCTAGAGTGATTTGCTTTAGCATGTGACTATATGACTTGGGGTAATACATATGATCATAGGTTCAGATCAATTCTTACGAGTATGATATGATATAGAATTAATGAAAACACATATGGACCATGCAAAGAAAACTAACATGAGCACAGAGGTAGAGAGAGAATTTGAATTTCCCATGTATGCCTCCAAGTAAACTCAAATTAATAAGACATTAGTTGAGTCTTAATTGTGATAAAAACAAGCTCGGTTGATTACAAAATAAACTCCTTAATTTATGCAAGTGGTTGTTGAAGATGACACTAATGGAGAAGCACTAGTTACATTCACTTATGTTTAGTTAAATTCAATTATGTTTAGTTACATTCAATTCTACTTAGTTACATTCAGTTCTGTTCAGTTTTATTCAGTTCTGTTCAGTTTTATTCAGTTCTGTTCAATTACATTCAATTATATTTAGTTCTACTCAGTTTTGTTCAGTTACGTTCAATTCTGTTCAATTATGTTCAATTACATTAAGTTCTATTCAGTTACATACGATTCCATTTAGTTCGGTTCATTCAGTTAACAACTCAATTAGAGACAGTTAAACTCAGTGAATTAATGGAGGGAGCATATATTATTTGCGGGAGATAACTATGAAGTGCCAACTTGGCACCAAGTCAGTGAGGGCGCATGGTTGAAGATAAAGTAGTGTTCTCAGTGTTAACTACTAACTGAAGAATGCAAATATTCGTTATCTTCTTTGTATGACCTAGTTTGACTTGTTATTAAAGTGTTATGCACTTGGCAAGATCATCACAATGTTCCATTTGATCTCCACTCTCTTGTGCTCTCTAAAAAAGCAACATGCTATTGTGTTGTAATCATTCTCTGTCGATTATCAATCATACTCTAAGATTGTTTGCTGGGTTTTTTATCCTCTGAATTAGTGGAGGGTTTCCCAGGGTATATCGTGTGTTCTATGGTTTGATTTATTTACGTATTTGGGTTATTGATGAGATCTATCTGCAATGTAATTATGGATTAAAGTTTTAAAGTTCAAGAATTTCCATTTTGACTCAAACATTATCATGAAATACTATTATTCCAATCAAAATATTACTGGATAGAACAATTTTTGCTCAAATTGAAAAACTTTTCTCATTAACTAACTCTGTTTATAATGAAAAATGTTGTCAAAATGAAAAAATGTTTTCTCATTAACCAAATTAAAGATTATTCCAAATAATGTTGTTAGAATAAAATACATCTCCCGAGTTTTTATTGCCACTGTTAAGGTAAGTGTAATAAACCTTATATTACGATTTGGGTTCACCTTAGGGTTTACAATCTTGGTACGAGTGAAAAGCTCGCTTACAATCTTGATAACATCAATATGCATTGCATAAAGAAGGAAGCAAGCAAAAGCAGAGATTGCCCTGCATGCTCTCTGCCATAGAATCAATGAATTTTATTAAATATCATCTTCTAGCAATTAGTGTCAACATTTCATATCAAAGCATTTAAATTTGTTATAAATTTGTAACCCATTAGTTAAAGTCCATTCAAATATTAAATCTCGAATTAAAAATAACAGATTTAATTTACCAAATCTATTAAACCTTGACTTGAACTAAATATAACAGATTTTAACTCACCAAATTCAGTTAATACTCTATGAGAAAGAGCCTACTGATATTTATCATCGTTGATTCATTGAATTGTAGTAACACTCTATTCTCTTTAGTTTATAACAACACTCATCCACAAAGTAATAGCAACAAGGAGCCACCAAGTTGCAACCAAAATTCACAGTGAAAATCCCCAATCAACACACAAACCTTAATAAATATTAAAAACTGGAAAAAAATGGTTGCAATGAACATTGAATATTTTGAGAGTAACCAGATGGAACGTACTCTAAACTAATGTGAGGTCAGTAACAAGAATTATTGGGAGTAAGGAAACAACCTTAGACCTATCCTTTTCAAACCTTGTGCCCTTCCAGTGTTAGGGACAAAGGCCAAGGAATCCCCTCGTACTGGCACAGAGATTTCCTTGAACTCTCCATTTTGTTTGGGTACTCTAACTGCTCCCTTCTTTATTCAAATTTGCTAAAGCAATTCATGAGCCTTTGTTGTATTTGGGAGAAAAGCAACAATGTTTTATCTTATTATGTAAGTAATCTTTAACAGATTAAACTATAGTGTATTCACAAACTGGGGAATATCTGCTACTGCTATACAAACTTAAGCCAAAATAGGTAAACATCTAGTGAATCTTCAAATTATGAGCCCTCTAATTACTCCATGTATTTGGTAAATGAAAATCATGTGGAGCTCCAACTAGTAAATATAGAGTGGGATTCAATGGCGTAGTGAATGAAACAACATTCATTGAATTAGTTGACATTGAACTAAAAGAACTTTCAACTGTTGAACTAGGACTAGGGGAATCTACAAAAGAAATTGAAATAGGTAAAAGAAGCTTTGACTAATTTGAGGCCAATAACAATGGAGAATTAGGAATACAATATATTATATATACCTATAAAAGACTATGTAGCCATCCCTTTGTTGGGTTACGTAACATGTTGAACAATATCGAAGATTTTCATCAACTGGTTGAAGAGAGGTATGCTCTGACGTGTTTTCAGGATTAGATCAAGCTATGGGAGACTGCCAATTGGATGAAACCTCATTCATATTTCTATAATTTTATGTGTCACGTTGTTTTCTTCTCAGGTTATCTATGTATTTTTGTCTTTTGCTAAATGACCAATTCATCAGACAGTTCCCCTACAGGGGCAACTTTAGTCTCAGCAAAAATCCCAGAATCCTTAACCTCCTTATCACTGGCTTAATATCCTTTTAAAAATGGAAGCTCGTTGAAATTTGATGCCACACCCCTTTTAAGTACAAAGCAAATTTTTTGATGCTTTCCGTCGTATAGATAATAAAAAATGGATAGGTGGATATTAAATAAGTAACATAATAGGGATTCCTATATTGACACTGATATATGTATTAATACAGATGGATGGCTCCAATTCATGGCTAGTTAATGGCTCCTTGGCTAGTCACGGCTCTAATTTAAATAGTTCTCTAACTAACTGTCAATGAGACTGTCTATGCTAACCACCTCCTGGCTATGGTGCCTGCTATCCATAACCTCTTGTAAATTAATTGTCTCTTGGCACTGCCCTTAAGGGGACTCATATGCACTGACAAATTGACACACATGACCTATTGGGTATGGTCTATTGGGTACGACCTATGGGGCACATATACTTTATGACCTCTTCTACAGTAGTGCAAAATTCTGAATTTATTCTATGTGAGGATGGTTGTGCTCAGCCTTTTTTAATTATATAAATCCTTCTTCGGCTTCTGTTAAAAAAAAGAGACTATGTAGCCATAGTCACCACCCGCATACTTAATGGCATTCGACGGGCTTGAAAGGGGCTTTGAAAAAGCTTTGAAAATGTTGATGTGTGCAAACCCTTTGTTTCAATCCAGTTATCTATATACGAATGGATTGTTGCAAATCTTAATGTTTAGATTATTGTATTGTGATTTGTGAATACAATGTTGTTAACCAAAATCATAAGATTTCCATTCACTTGAGAAGCTCTAAACCATTTCAGGTCAGTTCAGAATCTCTAAATAGAGCATTCTGCAATTCCATGGATGCCAATGCCATCAGGTACACTTTGATTTCATAATGTCCCTATCAAGTCCAAAGTATGGTGTCCTTTCAAGGAAAATTAATCTCAATCTAGGTGAGATTACATATAAAAAATGTTAGATTTTCCATTAAAATTCAGACTGCAGTAGTACGATGACAAAGGACCGTTTACATTTTTTTAGTAAAAAATAATAGGCCTCTTATTTAGCATATCCCGCCACAAGAATACGAATACTTTGGCAGTGGCGTAAATTACATGAAATGTTTTAATCCTGTAAAAAATATTCCTGTAAATCTTAATGGCTTAACGACTTAAGTACTTTTGGTGATGAACTAAATCATCATGAAATGAGCCATGATAGATAATTAGTTGTCGCTTAAGTATGATCATTGATGTCGAATGCTTATCCCAATATCCACCATGAATGTTTGATATAGTGTGAACAATGGATCGATAATGAGGGAAAAGGAGTCGAGTATATTTACTTGACACATTTAATGCCAACAACAATGGATTAATCAATATTTGACAAGCATTTTTTGAACCTAACCCTTCTAACAAAATTTTAAAATAAACATTGGATTTTTTTTTAAATGGTCAAAATTAAAAATGATCTTTTTTTAATGACAGGAAATATTTTGATAACACTTATGGGACAGGATTGAGGCCTTTGACAGGCGGTGACGGGTTCAATTTTTATCCCTACTACATGTCATCTTGATGTGGGGGTTTTGGCTGGCTTAAAACAATGCAAACTTTGAATATGCTCACATCCCATCTTTTGTTTACGCGACAAAGGGTGTTTCCATTCGTAGAAATTTCCCACATGTAGCTTATGACAACAATCAAAAGAGGATACACGTATAAATTATAAATAAATATGGAGCATGGGCCTAATTTGATGGGGCCTCATAGGGTATGCTAAAAATTTGTGGAGCTGGAGGGGTCCTCTTCATGGATGACTCCCATTGGACAAATTCAATGTTGTCCTTGGACCAAGTACAAACAATATGGTAGAACTGTCAACTCTAAAAATACTTCTGGCATTTGTAGAGTCAAAAGGGGTTCAAAAGCTACAAGTTATGGGTGACTCTCAACTGGTCATTGACTAGTTCAAACATAGAAGAGCCCCTAGGAACATATATCTTAGACCTCTCTATGAAGAAGTTAAGCTACTCCTTGGTACTTTTCAACATGTCAGTTTTCAGAATATCTATAGAGAGAGGAACTCAGAGTCAGATAGGCTCTCACAGGATGGACTTCACATAGGTTTTAGCCTTTGGCATAGGTGATAATTTTCAGGTGACCTGATTGTGGACCATGATCTAGGACCCTTCCTAGGTAGACAATAGAACATGCTCTTTCAAACAATTTTATTCCTACTAAGAAGGTATTTATGTTACCATGATTAGGCAAAGTTGTTTGCTACATGATGCAAAATTTATATGAATTTATATGGATGAACAACCATATGTAGACGAAGACATTTTTTGTTATTTGTCATTAGGTGCAAATACGTCTTTTTTGGAAAACCCTGGAATTATTTTCCTACTTTTGCAACTATATTAGTCCATTATGGAAAGCTTGTGAACGTATGTTATGTCATGTAAATCAAGGCCTACGGGTCTCCATAAATGCGATTTTATAAATATATGAAATTACGATATTTTTTCCAAGGAAAAAAAATTGAAAACAATTCTAAAAATTGTAAATAGATTTTGAAAACACAATTTTGTAGTATTTGTATTGTAAATTTTTTCATGAACATTTTATTCAAAAGAAGTTTGTTTAAAGGTAAATTTTCTTCTTGTCCTTTAGAATGGAAAGTGGGTGTTATAGAGAGTTCTGTCATCATGATCATTGAAATTCTCTAACAAAATATATTTTGATTAAGAGTTAGAACACCTTTCGAAAGTATCATAAATAAATAGATACAAGGAAAAACAAGTAAAAGGGTGTTATGGAAAGCAAAGTAGTGTTGTAACATGAAAACTAATAGTGATAGAAAAAAGGTTTTCATTCTATGAAACAATTCATAAAACAGTGAGTATTTTATAATGTCCCTTCTTGGAAATTTTGGAGAAATGCACAAATTGGGCAAATTCGGGATTAACTAGTCTTGACTCTAGGGATTCCAAATGGCACCAAAGGGTCCCAAATTTGAAATGGACTGATATGATGAGTCTTAATACATATCAAGGTAATATCTTATCACTTTAGGACTAACTTCATACCTCCGAAACTTTGTTTGTGGCTAATGACAAAAAGGCCAAAATTACTAGGAAATTGTGATGAAATCCCCCCTAGGGTGTAGGCCAACTAGGCTTCCCAACTCATGTACAAACCTCCAAAATTTGTAATAAGAGTATGCAGAATGATATAATATCTCATGGAATGTAATTACACGTGGTTATTAGTTCTGGAAACTAGTTATATAGTTCCACATTTGTTTGATAACTTTCAGTGAAATTGCTTATGGGGAAATTGTATAACTAGCTCAATTTTGACATATGAAAGGTAGAGTTAAAGGATCAAATAAGGATGTTAAATATAGAAATCATATACAGCATAAAAATTTATGTCCCAACAGTATTAAACACTAGATAAATCCCTTCATACAAGTCTTCTATACAACTCATTCTGTATGGGATTCAAATACATGAAAACTAGTGAATTCATAACATGGAATTGCAAGAGTTTCATGTATGGATTTATTGGATTTAGACCCACAGAGAATAGGGACATGAAATTAAAGAGTAACACAACATATATGTCTGTCACAACATCATCAAACTCATAGAACATCCGTCATACAAATCTTATATAAAACTACTTCAAGATTGAAACCAAATCCATGAAAACTAGTTATTCAAGAGCATGGGAATGCGAACCTTTCACACTAGAGTTTCTTGAATTTCGAGTTGAATAGAATATGGGAATGGAAGTACATAGAATTAAATAATATATGGATTCCACAACATAATCAAACTCATAGGAATGTCCTCATACAAATTTGATATACAACTCTTTCCAAAATGGAAGCCAAATACATGAAAACTAGTCATTCAAGAGCATGGGAATGCAAGCCTTTCATACATGGATTTATGATACTTTGACTTACAGAGCATATGGACAGAAGAGTACAGATCCATACATCATATACCTAATCTTGGGCACCAAATATCCTTATCAAAATGCAAGCACCACTCTAACAAGTGCACCATCAACATCAGAGTGTGGGGGAATTGAGAAGATGGAATGAGAGAGTAGGGATATATATCAAATCTGCTCCAATGTCATAGGTGAGGATACCGTGTCCTATAATGTCGCTCCAAAAGATTGTAAGATGCATAAAAATAATAATCAGCCATGTGTTCTTTCATCCAAGAAGTGAATGAAAAACCTCCACCAAAATTTGAACCAAATAAGGAGAAAAGAAAACATGAAGACTTCAAGTGGCTCAAAGAAGTCTCATCAATACACCCTTGAATATGTATATCATCATAATGTAACAAAGGATGTTGCTGCAAATGTAAAGAATATGGCACTCTATTCATGTCATCATCAAAAGGATTGATAGGAAGTCCATACTCTTCATGTGGCACCATCAAAAAGAAACCTTTCACCCATAATTCATTAGGATGAATGCTGCAAAATATGGAAGTGGAGGGTGTAGGAGAAAGAAAAAACTCACCCAAAGGATTAGAAAGTGCAAAATTTTCATCATGTGAAGGCTCCATAGGGGTAGGATTATGCATATCCCTCAAAAGTATGACACTTTCCTCATATGTGTAATGTCCCCTTTTAGGAAATTTTATTAAAATGCCCAATTTTCCAATTTTTTCACAATTTTGGCTCTTGACTAGTTTTAGTGTCTTGGTCTCCAAATCAGCCCGATTTCTTATTCATAGAAGGTGCATGAATGATATAATAACTTAATTATTATGTTCAGGGATGTATTATGGTCCTCTAATCCATTTTGCAATTCTATATCAAATCCTGAATAAGATAGATGAATTTACTAGCAATTTTGGGGCTCAAATCCCTCCCGGGTAATTGTCGGAATGGCTTCCCAAATGTACATAAACTAACTCAAATTATCAAATTGAATCATGGTATGTGTATAATACATTATTAGAGACTCGTATGCATAACCAATCAAACTCCCATGGTTTTTATCACTTCCTTCAATCAGATATAAAAAACTAGTTTTGGACCCTTGGGGAAATGAGATGTAGTTTGCCCCAAATGCTATTAAATTTGACCCAATGGCCACAAATTCTCAGTTAAAAACCATGAAAACCATAATATACTTTAATTATAGTTCATTCATTCATAAATCATCAATGGTGCACACATATATTCGATTCCATCAAGATTTCAAGAGTTTACAACAAGGTATTGGGGAAATTGCACTGTTTCTTCAATATTGGACAATAATACATGAGATATCTTGGATTTTCGACATAATAGCTTTATAAACTTAAATAATAGATCATTTCATCATAATACAAAATACTGGAGCAAGATAAGCTCCCTCAAAGAGATGAATAGCTCACCAAGTGGGCCTCACTCCATAGAGCTGAAATATGGTGAGAAAACTAGAAATAGTTGAGAGAGATGGTGCAATAGAAGAATCCACATGATTTATTGTAGCTTAAACCTACAAATAATACTCCATTAAATATCCATGAAATACCTGAGTGGCCTCTCCAAATCAACAATTAGGATGGGAATCTTTTACCCTCAAAATTGGCTAAGGCAAGGAACTAGTCATCCACTAGCTCTCTCTTCACAAACCCAAATTCATCAAATGATCAAAAATATTCTTCTCATGGATGATACTTGTATTTTATAAACATTATTGGTATTCTAAGGTTCCAAATCCATCCATAAACAAAAGGAAAGTTGAATTGGTGTGGCTCCTCATGCTATGCTATGTGGCCTCTCTCTTCACCTTCCCTCTTCTCCCAAATTTGAGTAGGAGCCTCTTGGCCTTCTCCAACTCCCAAATTCGACCTCTAAGATGCTCTATTCAGTCCTGACATGTTAATATGTCATTATTTCAGCCTTCATATCTGACTTGTGTCATAAGTGTCATAGAATCTCCATCATTGGTGTCATATATGTCATAAATGTAAGGGGAATCTAGCCAAGTGTACACGAAACTCCCATTTGGCTCTTCCTCTCCCATGTAAGTTAAAATTCATCAAAATTTTACCTATGAAGTATATGGACAAGTATATTAACCTCATAATCCATCCCAAAACATTAGGCTTCCCATAGATTCAAAATTACAAGAGGAGGATGCCATTTAACATAGGAATTCTAGCTTGAGTGGGCCCCATAGTCTCCATGTGTCTCCATTCTCCTTAGCCATTTCAATTTTCTCTTGTATTTATTTAATAAGAGACATTATTAAATATTTATCCTCTTCTAATGTCTAAACATCATTTATTATCCCCCTTATTCCAAATCTCAAAGCTTCCACCCCCAACCTAGGAAACAAATGATTTTCCTCCTTGGCAATTATTTGACTTTTTGCATCCCTTTGACAAATTTCATTAATATGGAAAATGTGGTTTGGAAATTGTGACCAAATGAAAAATTTTGGACATTACAAGTCCTCCCTTCCCAATATTTCTTGTCCTCAAGCAATTTCAGACATGGTTGTTGAAGAACCTACTTTATGTATGATTCTTTGAAGTTGCCACTGAGCTACCCACCTTGAGTCTGCGAGATTCCATGAAGATTCCACAGAGGAACCACCATGCTTGCTGCTACACTACTCTGATTAAAATAACCTTATTAAGTGGGGAATCCATCTCCCATACTGCTTGTTTCCCAAAGAATTTGAAATCAATGGGACTAAAAACTATCCCAGGGTCCCATTGCACTCCAACAATTAAGAGTGCTCTCCAACCCATACCATTTGGAAAGAGAATTCCTGGATCCCATTTTCTTGTATGCATTCTTCCAAACATCATGAGTGCATAATATATATCATCAAAGTATATAACAACATAATAATAATGTACATCAAGGAGGTGCCTCACCAATAAATCATGAAAGTGCTTATACCTCGCAGTGAGTAGACTACCATTTGCCAAGTACAGACATGCTTCAAGTGACCAATCAAATATGCTCCAATGACATAGGTGAGTATCCCATGTCCTATAATGCTGCTCCAAAAGGAAGTTATATGCATCAAAATATTCAGCCATGTATTCTTTCATCCAAAAAGTGAATGAAGAATCTCCACTCAAATTTGAACCAAATAGTGAGCAACAGAAACAAGGAGACTTAAAATGACTCAAAGAAGCCTTACCCATACATCCATGAATGAGTGAATCATAAAGATATAACAATGTATGTGGCTGGTAACAAAAAATTTCTCCTATCATAAGTCTATTCACCCTAGTGTTGGATGAAGTTCCTCCAACATCAAATGAACCTAGTGTTGAGAAATAAAAACCATGAGTCTTCAAGTGACTCAAATGCATATCATAGGTGCATCCATGTAGGTGTGCATAATCAGAAAATAACAAGGAATGCTACTGCAAATGTGAATAATAATGTGCTCCAAATGATATGTAATGTGCATCAATATAATCATCCATGTGTTCTTTCATCCAATAAGTGAATGGAGAACCTCCACCAAAATCTGAACAAAGTAAGGAGCAAGGAAAACATGAAGACTTCAAGTGGCTCAAAGAAGTCTCATCAATACACCCATGAATATGTATATCATCATGTAACATCAGAGGATGTTGCTGCCAATAATAATGTTCTTCAATCATATAACTCTTCACCCATGTGTGGGATGAAGTTCCTCCAACTTCAAATAGACTAGGAAATGAGCAAGGAAAATCATGAGTCTCCAAGTGACTCAAGTGAACATCATAGGTGCACCCATGTAGATGTGTATAATCATAATGTAAACAAGGATGCTGCTGTAAATGTAAATAATATGGTTCTCTAATAATTCCATCATCAAAAGGAGAAATAGAATGTCCATGCTCTTCATGTGGCACCATCAAAAAGAAACCATTCACCCATACTTCATTAGGATGACTGCTGCAAAATTTAGAAGTGTAGGATGTAGGAGAAAGAACCAACCCTCCCAAATGATCAGTAAGTGCAAAATTGTCATAATGTGAAGGATCCATAGGGGTAGGATTATGCAACTCCTTCAAGATTGTGAAACCTTTGTCATATATTGGTTCCAATTGCATACCCTTCATCAAGAGACAATTCAAGTTCCTCTTCCACCACATCAAGTGTTTGTATCTCTTCAAGTTCATCTTCAAACACATCAAATACCTTCAAGTTTCCAAATTTCTCATGATCCACCATGTCATGATAATCCTCCAAACAATATACCATTTGACAATCTGAAACATAGGAGGAAAAATAAGTGTCTTGCAACTTTTCAAGAAGTTGCTCATTTTGAATTGTGATCTTATGAATCACTTCATTATTCTTAAAGTAGGATTATGTAACCATTCACTAAGATCAATGACATTTTTTCTATCATAAATCAAAGACATGAAATTACCTTTGATGTTGCACATTGCTCTTTGTATCTTTTCCATGTCTTCAAGGAAGGATGCAACCTCCAAGGAAGTAGCTCTCCAACAAGAATTTGATGCCAATGCTTGAGTGTCATGGACTATGCTAAGGGCCTCTTGGATCTTATTTTAATTCATATTTAAGGACCCTTAAAGAAAATGAGGCTCTTTCAAGTGAACCTCCTCATCTTCTTCCTTCTTGCTTGGACCAAATTCATGAAGCTCAAGTGGTGATGGGAAAGTTGATATTGTTTCTTCTTCAACTGCTACAACGTCTTCATTTTCACGTTTAATGGAATTTTGGCTTGCAGCAACATTTTGAAATCTTATCTCTATGTCACCAACATAGAGTTGTGAGCACCCATCAGTAGGTACTCCTTCATAGTTCAAGCATCCATGAATAGATGCTCTTTGGTCCATGTCCATAGTAGAATTTGTTTCAGAATGATATTCAATAGTTTCAAGGTACTCTTCTTCCTTCTCATGTGATGTTTCCTCATATTTTTCAAAGTCATTTGGGAGTGAATTTATATCATATTCATGTACTACTTCTTCTACTTCACCTATTTAAGAACTAGGTGGTTCATGGGTCTCCTCCTTTTGCTCCTTCAAGCAAGCTGATGCATTTTTCCCTTGGTCTTCTTAAAATCAATATATTTTTCCCAACTTTGGATAGCCAAAAATTCGAATCCTTTCATAATATTCTTGGTCAAGTCTTCAAGGATAGGTTCCATGATTTTTATTATCTCCTTACCATCATATGAGGTTCCCTTTTCATCCCTAGTCATAGTTTACAAAAAAATTGCCTTCTTCTCCTACTTTTTTTTTTCCTCTTCAACAAAAGCACTTTTGGGTTTCAATATATAATGGTGATCCCTGAATTATTGTACTCATAAATATCAGACCAAATCAGGTGCCAAGATCATGCTCTGATACCACTGTAATGTCCCCTTTTAGGAAATTTTATTAAAATGCCCAATTTTCCAATTTTTTCACAATTTTGGCTCTTAACTAGTTTTAGTGTCTTGGTCTCCAAATCAGCCTAATTGCTCCCAAATATTCAGAGAAGGTACATGAATGATATAATAACTTAATTATTATGTTCAGGGATGTATTATGTTCCTCCAATATGTTCTACAAGTCTATATCAAATTTTGAATAAGATAGATGAATTTACTAGTAATTTTGGGGCTCAAATCCCTCCTGGGTAATTGCCGAAATGGCTTCCCAAATGTACATAAACTAACTCAAATTCTCAAATTGAAGAAGTGGATGTGTAGAATACATTATCAAAGACTCATATGCATAACCAGTCGAACTCCCATGGTTGTTATCACTTCCTTCAATCAGATATAAAAAACTAGTTTTGGACCCTTGGGGAAATGAGATGTAGTTTGCCCCAAATGCTATGAAATTCGACCCAATGGCCACAAATTATCAGTTACAGACCATGAAACCCATAATATACTTTAATTACATTTCATTCATTCATAAATCATCAATGGTGCACACATATATTCAATTCCATCAAGATTGCAAGAGTTTACAACAAGGTATTGGGGAAATTGCACTGTTTCTTCAATATTGGACAATAATACATGAGATATCTTGGATTTTTAACCTGAGAGATTTATGAACTTAAATAACAGAGCATTTACATCAGAATACAAAATACTGGAGCAAGAGAAGCTCTCTCAAAGAGATGAATAGCTCACCAAGTGCGCCCCACTCCATAGAGCTGAAATATGGTGAGAAAATTGGAAATAGTTGAGAGAGATGGTGCAATAGAAGAATACACGTGATTTCCTGTAGCTTACACCTGAAAACAATACTCCATTAAATCTCCATGAAATACCTGAGTAGCCTCTCCAAATCACCAATTAGGATGGGAATCTTTCACCCTCGAAATTGATTCAGGCAAGGAATTAGTCATCCACTAGCTCTCTCTTCACAAACCCAAATTCAACAAATGATCAAAAATATTCTTCTCATGGATGATCCCTATATTTTATAAACATTATTGGTATTCTAAGGTTCCAAATCCATCCATAAACAAAAGGCAAGTCGAATTGGTGTGGTTTCTCATGCTATGCCATGTGGCCTCTCTCTTCACCTTCCCTCTTCTCCCAAATTTGAGTAGGAGCCTCTTGTCCTTCTCCAAATCCAAAATTCGACCTCTAAGATGAGCTATTCAGTCCTGACATGTCAGTATGTCAATATGTCAACTTTCAGATCTAACTTGTGTCATAATTGTCATAGAATCTCCATCATTGTTGTCATAGATGTCATAAATGTAAGGGGAATCTAGCTAAGTGTCCATGAAACTCCCATTTGGCTCTTCCTCTCCCATGTAAGTTACAATTCATCAAAAATTTGACCTATGAAGTATATGAAAAAGTATATTAACCTCATAATCCATTCCAAAACATTAGGATTCCCATATATTCAAAATTACAAGAGGAGGATGCCATTTAACATAGGAATTCTAGCTTGAGTAGGCCCCATAGTCTCCATGTGTCTCCATTCTCCATAGCCATTTCAATTTTCTTTTGTATTTATTTAATAAGATATATTATTAAATATTTATCCTCTTCTAATCTCTAAACATCATTTATTATCCCCCTTATTCCAAATCTCAAAGATTCCACCCCCAACCTAGGAAACTAGTGATTTTCCTCCTTGGCAATTATTTGACTTTTTGCATCCCTTTGACAACTTTCATGAATATGGAAAATGTGGTTTGGCCATTGTGACCCAATGCAAAATTTGGGACATTACAATATGTTGGTTCCAAGGTAGTGGAATCATGCACTTCTTCAAAGAGTGTGTAACCATTTTCAAGAGGAAACTCAAGTTCCTCTTCCACCACAAAAAGGGATTGGATCTCATCAAGCTCATCTTCAAACACATCAAGAACCTGTAATTTTACATGTTTCTCATGATCCCTCATGTCATGAGAATCCTCCAAGCAATCTATCATATGACAATTTGAAACATAGGAGGAAGAACAAGTATCTTGCAACCTCTTAAGAAGTTGCTTATTTTGAGTTTTGAGCTTATGAATATCCTCATTATTATTCAAGTATGCTTAATGTAACCATTCGTTAAGTTCAACCAAATTGTTTCTATAAAAAAGAAAAGACATGAAATTACCTTTAATGTTGCACATTGCTCTTTGAATCTTCTCCATGTCTTCAAGGAAGGATGGCACCTCCAATGAATCATTTTTCCTGCAAGAATTTGACACCAATGCTTTAGTGTCATTGAGTATTCTAAGGGCCTCATGTATATTCCCTTCACTCATCTTCAAGGACCCTTTAATTAAGGATGGTTCATGAGACCGAACCTCCTCTTCTTCTTTCTGCTTGATTTGATCGACTTCTTGAAGCTCAAGTGGTGATGGGGAAGTTGATCTTGGTTCTTCATTAACTACTACAAGGTCTTCATATTGATGCTCATGAGAACTTTGTATTGCAGCAACATTCTCAAATCTGATCTCTATGTCACCAACATAGAGTTGTGAGCACCCATTAGTAGGTATTCCTTCATAGTTCAAGCATCCATCAACATATTCCCTTTGGTCCATGTCCATAGTATAATGTGTCTAGGAATGATATTCAATAATTTTAAGGTACTCTTATTCATTCTAATGTGATGTTTCCTCATATTTTTCAAAGTCACTTAGGAGTGACTTTCGATCCTCTTGATGTAATACTTTTTCTACTTCACCACCCGCGGAACTTGGTGACTCCTTGGTCTCCTCCATACTTGTGGATTGTTGATTATTCTTTAATGAGTTCAAATATGCCTTATTGTGTCTAAATCCATACAACCAATCATCAAAGTCTTCAAAAACAATTGTCTTATGTGTCTCTCCATGATGGAAACTACTACTACCCCTTGATGCCAACTTACCCCTAAGTTGGTTAGCCATCAATTCGAACCCTTGGATAACATGCTTGGTTGTGTCATCAAAATATGACTTCATGAGTTTCTTAAATTAATCCCTATAATCCATAACTTCAATAGGTTCCAAGACCATTCTCTGATACCATTGTAATGTCCCTTCATGGAAATTTTGGAGAAATGCACAAATTGGGCAAATTCGAGATTAACTAGTCTTGACTCCAGGGGTTCCAAATGGCACCAAAGGGTCCCGAATTTGAAATGGAATGATATGATGAGTATTAATACATATCAAGGGACTCTCTTATCTATTTAAAACTAATTTCATAACTCCGTAACTTTGTTTGGGGTTGATGACAAAAATGCCAAAATTACTAGGAAATTATGATGAAATCCCCCATAGGGTGTAGGCCAACTGGGATTCCCAAATCATGTACAAACCTCCAAAATTTGTAATAAGAGTATGGGGACTGACATAATATCTCATGGAATTTAATTACACATGTTTATTAGTTCCACATTTGTTAGATAGCTTTCAGTGAAATTGCTTATGGGGAAATTACATAACTAGCTTGATTTTGACATATGAAAGGTAGAGTTATAGGCTCAGATAAGGATGTGAAATATAGAGACCATATACATAAGAAAAAATTATGTCCCAATAGTATTAAACACCATATAAATCCATTCATACAAGTCTTGTATGCAACTCATTCAATATGGGAGTCGAATACATGAAAACTAGTGAATTCGTAGCATGGAATTGCAAGAGTTTCACATATGGATCTCTTGGATTTTGAACCACATAGAATCGGGAAATGAAATTAAAGAGTAACACATAATATATGGCTATCACAACATCCTCAAAATCAGATAACATCCCTCATACAAATATGATATAAAACTACTTCAAGCTTGAAGCCAAATCCATGAAAACTAGTTATTCAAGAGCATGGGAATGTGAGCCTTTCACACTAGAGTTTCTTGAATTTCGAGATGAATAGAAAATGGGAATGGAATTACAGAGAATTAAATAATATATGCCTTCCACAACATCATCAAAATCATAGGAATTTCCTCATACAAATATGATATACAACTCTTTCCAAAATGGAAGCCAAATACATGAAAACTAGTCATTCAAGAGCATTGGAATGCAAGATTTTCATACATGGATTTCTGATATTTCGACTTACATATACCCAATCTTGGGCACCAAATATCCTCATCAAAGTGAAAGCACCACTCCAACAAGTGCGCCATCAACATGAGAGTGTGGGGGGATGGAGAAGAAGGAAAGATAGAACATGGATATAGATGAGAATTCAACTGTATGGACCTTAAAAATGCAACTAAAACTCCTTCATTAAACTCCAATGAGAGGTATGAATGTCCTCTCCATCAACCAACTTGGAAACGAATCCAAATCCCATGAAATTGGTTCACAAGCAGGGAGAGTGAACACTCACCGTGCATTGGACAAGCAAAATCTCTCCAAAATGCCAAAGCCGATTAACAAATGATAAAAATATATTCTCCTTCCTCATGACATCCTTTTATTTCTTCATGAGACCTCCTAAGGTCTAATTTCCCTCCATGATATTCCTCCAACTCATATTAGTGATTTAGTAACTCTCATGACACTTGTCTTCCTCTTCATGCTCCAATTCTTTCCCCAATTTGAATGGTTGCCTCTAATTCCCAAATTCGAACTCTTGGTGGCTATTTTTAGCTCTATTATGTAAGATTTGTCGTATGTCTACAATCAGGACTGAATTTGTCATACTTGTCATAGAATATTTCATCATTTGTTGTCATAGAGTGCATGGAATCTCCTTCCAAGTGGTACACATTGTCTTCTAGTCTCTTCCAATTCCATGGGAGTTAGCCTCCTTTACCATTTCGAATTCCTTGGCTCATTATAAGCTATTTTACACCACATCACCCTCCAATAACATTACATTACCCATGTGTTCGGATTTGGATGAATATCATGCCAAGTGTGTGGGGAATCTAGTCATCCAAAGGCTCCACAAGCTTCCAAGTGTCTTCATGAATCCATGCCACCTTATTTTCTTACCATTTATAATTTATGTAACCCATTTAAATGTGAATATGATAAACTAAAGTCCTTTTGGGTCCCATAGCCCCTTATTACAAAATTTATGTCTCCATCTAAACCTAGGGAGTGAGTAGGTTGGTGGAACATTATTTGCAAGTAGTCTTATTTGGAAATTATTTAATTGGGGACATGATAGATTTAGAAGAAAAAGAATATAATAATTGTTTGTTTTATCTCATTCATCTTGAAGAATATGCTTGAGTCATCTTAATATTAGATATATCCCAAGCAACACAAAGGAAATTATTCAATTAAATGCCCTTGTGTTAAAGTATACATTAGGGAAATTAGTCATTTAATGCATATGAGACTAAGAGAAAGTGGTGTATATACCATAGATGTGCACAATGCCAAATTTGGTTTTGTTGAGCATTCTCACACTTTGAAACATTGCATTCGCCTACAAGTGGATATCACACCAAAAAGATACATCAATGGAGTTGTTGAGATCGAAAAACACTCAATCATTCAAAATACAAACACCAACTGGACATTAAGTGACTCTCATAACTCTATTATCTAGCTTCTTGAGAATAAATCTCCTCACAATACCTCCAATGAGACTGAGCAACCTGCACTTTAATCCATATTGAGTTGTTTCTTTGGGTTGCATATTTTCTTGATATTTGAATTTGTCGATAAACTTATTGCTTTCCAAATTGACTTCTTTACACCATAACCCAATAGGTATTTATGAGGTGAAAGATCTTCCTTTATATTCATGTTCACAATCTCCCCTTAAACCACAAATTCTAAAGAGTTAATCCTTAATAAATACACATAAGGTTGTTAATGGTAGCTTGTCATGCCAGTGAAAGTAGGTAGCTAATATAACTCCCATTAAAATTCAAATCCTACCAATGGCATGCTCATGTGTGTGCTTGTGCAAACACACAACAATGGTTAGGGTAGGTGCAAGTCTTAGGTGACTTTAATGGAATATATATCCCCGTTCATAACCTCCATCTAAAGTTAAATGAACCGAATGGTGCTAAAGTTCCCTCATAATGCTAAATATGGGTGCACTAGCCTTAGTGTGATAACATGAATTTTGTTTAAAAACAATAATGCATATGCAGACATATTCCATATAAAACAAATATGAAGTGTAAACATGTAAAATATTGAACACGTTAAGGTTTTTATGTTAAAAAATGGAAGGACATACCACTTTGACATATGGTTTGATGACTTTGTCTTCATTAAAGTCATTCTTAAAGTTTGATTTTGTGAAAGGACTTTCATTTGCTTATTTCAGTTAAAGCAAACCCAATTAGTAGAAAGACTCGGTGACGAATACATTGAGATGTAGGTAATAGATAAATACATAAGTATCTTAGCTTGTAGTTTTGACTAATGATCATGTCATACCTTTAAAACCTATGATGTTAATACAAATATAAACTTATGATAAATATTGATATAAGTTGAATCTTGACCAGAGAGCTTGCACCTACATTGTTAGTATTTTTCTTATTAATTATTTCATTGAACTAGTGAAAATAAACATGATTCATGTAATATAGATTTGATTAAGACGCTCTTACCTTTAAACCACCTTTATAAGATTGAACTCTTTTATTTCCAAATCAATTTAATAAATAAAAATAAGAAAATATAATGAAAAATAAAACATTTTGATTATTCACAAATTTACCAAATAATAAAATAAATCAATGTCCTCACATTTTGTAAAAAATCAAATTGATATTTGACTTTCAAGATACAAAATTGGTTACTAAACACTTTAATGGAAACAAAAAGCTAAAAGTTAAATCTTTTAACATGTATCGTAGTAATATAAAAGTCAAAATGTCGAATATATAGATTCTAAAAAGAAATGAATAAAATTTGGACCACATAGCATGACAATACATCAACCTAACCCTCTTTAACTATATGAAAATGGTATTCATCATGTATAATTTTTTAACTAGAGACTTCATTAAGTTTATGCTCATATCTCTGCAAATGTGCATGATTCATTTGCCCCCATCATATGTATAAGTATTTTATATAACTTAAATCTAAAATGCTAATTTAAGAAAAAATTGGATAAGTTATTATTATTAAACTTTTTTTACGTTAAAAAACAGAAGAGAATAAGCCTAATTGGTGTAAGGATTTGGTAACGAATTCATGTATGATGATATTAAATAAAGATGCAAAAGTATATTAACTTATAGCTTTGGTTCCCCTGATGTGGGTGATAGGGAGGCAAATGGCACACACAGCTAGAATGAAGTGTCCCAGTATGTCATGAGGACCTCCAGCCTACCTGGCGGCGATGACAGGGCCTCACACATTGTGCAACGGACACCTTAGCAAACTCGTGGTTAGGATAACACGGCTCATCACCATGCCCCGTTGGCTCTATCTCAACGTCATGATGATGCCACCTCCATTCATGTATCACCCTCCCTTCAAATTGACAGCAAGCACAATTCCCCACAAGGAATGTGTCCTTTCAACAGCTAAGGATAGGCAGGCTAAGCTAAGCACATTTATGGTCAACCATAATGTGCATTGGGCTCTTCACTGGGGGTTTAATGTCTCTTCATCCCACCAGCCTCCATTGTTTCTCCTTGCTCTGCTCCGTAAACCTCCATCATATTTCCATAAGTCTGCTCCTAAGCCCAAATCGGCCCTCCCTCCTGCTTCCCATCCTCCTTCGGCTCACTAGCTTACTGTGTTCATCATGCCACCAAGACAATGCGACATTCCCAAGCGGGGACGTGGTCGTGGAAGGGCTAACAACCCAAGAACGACGCCCTTTAATACTCAGGCGAGCTCGGAAGGTTTCAACGTCGAGGTGTCGAATGCCCTAAGAGCCATGATGGACGACAGGGAAGATGAGCTTTCAAGCTCTCTCTCGGCTACCACTCGCACTCCAGACCGCCGATGAAATTATTGGATAATCAAAAACTTGTTAACCCGCCTTATCTTGCGCTCTATTAATTTACATGCTGCTCCAGAGGCCCTTCCTATCACTTGACTCATCCTGGGCCTTCAGCTCCCTATGTTCCTCCTACCCCCACTCCCCTTCCCTCCTCTTCAATTCCTCTTGTCCCCATTTCCACCCCTACATCTGGCATTCAAGTTCCCTTTGCCCCGGTCCCCATGGACACCACTCCCATTTCTCCCCCACCCCCTCAGTGGAAATTCACTTCTCCAACGGGGAAGACGACCAACATTGCTCTTCCCAGGAAAACCGAGCCTCTTCCAGTCAAGCGTTCCAGCTCCAACTCCAAGGATGGCATGGGCAGCGCCAGTAGCAGCAAAACTTCCAACATAGGCGAAGACGTAGATAATTCCAAAGAACACGATGAGAAGTTGGGCATATGCTTTGGCTTTGGCACACCGATTATCGAGGAACCCTTTGTTAAACTCTAGGTCTAGGTTTTATGTTCCAATCCTTCTTCTTTCAGGTTACTTCCAGGAATAATGCTCCTCAGAGCAGTTTTTCACATGTTCAGCTAGCAGTTTTTGTAAACATCTTAAAACTTGATATTGTATGGATTTGTTTTCCCTATCAAAGGGAGGATCATCTTAACAGTTGCAGATTGCCTTTCCCCTTCAGGAAGACTGGTGTCATTTCTTTGTTTTTGCTTTCCTGCAAGATGGATAGGATGATGTGTACTTTTACTTGTACCATTATTTCTTTTTAATAGAATAGATCTGAACTTACAAAAAAAACTTGTAGCTTTGGTTAACAACCATAGCCATAGCTTAAAAGTCGTGATGCCAATATAGATATAATCATGACTAAGAAATTGGCCCTTATATTACTAGTTTTTCTACTTGATTGCTTTCTTAGGGTGATTGAGAGGATAGGGTGTTGAGCCTTAAAATTGGCCATTAAATTACTAGTTTTTCTACTTGATTGTTTTTTAAGAGTGATTGAGAGGATAAGGTGTTGGAGAGGAAATGTGTTGTTGAAAGTTAAAGTTATATTTAAATAAAAATGAAAAAAAACAACATTATATTAATTTAAAATTTTTTAACCACATAACCATAAAATCACAAAATAATATTTTCTTAAATGTTATAAAGCAACTATACTTGATTTTAAAGTATACAATTTTAAAAATATTAAATATAAAAAATATTAATTAAATATTTAATAATATATAAAAATAAAGTATTAACTATCAAATTTTTAATTTTTTTAAATAAGATTATATTTTGGAATTAAAATATCCAATCACATCAACCCATGCCTTACATCACCATAAAATAATGATGCATGGTCTTAAAGCAAGTGATTCTACCTTTGATATCAAAGAATAAAATTTGTAAAAAGTTAATAATTAAATATTTAATGATTTGAAAATTAAAATGTTAAATATCAAACATTTTTATTTTTTTAGTAAGAAGGATCATTATATTATATCAAAAACAAAGAGGAGCTTTATTTTTTAGTAAGAAGGATCATTATATTATATCAAAAACAAAGAGGAGCTTTATGGAGCCTTCCCTCTTGAATTTGAGCATGACCAAAACCAATAATTTGAGGAGTTGTATAAGCTATCCAAGTGTTTAAAGACATATTACAAATTATACTAAAAATTTGCCATGTGGTATTTACATGTAAAAAGTGATTGGACTGACTTTGCTGAAACATAGAAGCAAAACTAAGGAGAAGACCAAAGAACTACGAAGCATCTTATCCAACTTGTGACTTCTAACAAACGTCCTTGTTCTCATGCCGCGCAACCAGACCAATCAGAAGAGGCCATCCTGAGAGGAACACATCCCTCAAAGAGGCCGAGCACAACTGTTTTTCCATATCTATTGCAATCATGGCAACAATAATAACATCCAGTCTACAATGCAATTGGTCCAATTTATCATCCAATTGCTAAATGGCCTGATGAGTATCAAATATCAGATTCCACTTGGCCTCCATGAGCTCTTCCGTGTGCTTTGTGTACTAAATACGATTCTCTGCAAGATGTTGAATTGGGGTGCTCGTAAAAGTCTCTTGATTCCAATCTTGGGTGTTGTTATCATCAACAGGAGCCTCACAGGGAGAAGGAGGGGATGTGGGATGGAAACCTAGATAATTTCCCTTCCCGTTGAACCATTCAACTTTGCAACTCCAACAATTAGACCCCAGTCCATCTAGCTCATAATTCACAGAGATAGGAGTAGGGACGGAAGTGAGGGAGGAGGAATCCATCGAAGGCGATGAGGGGATTGATTCAATATGAATGCCAATGCGAGCTGGATGAGACCTCACAACACGATGAGATTGTCCGCGGGCTTGCAGGCGCATCATGGGAAAGAACAACAAGATGACACCCTTGTTCATGCAACCAACAATATAGTTTCCTGGACTTTCCACATACAGAATGGTGTTAACTCCACACAAACATTTGTCCTACCAGGGATATTGCAGACCGACCATCCCATCTTGCCATAACTCTTGTACTGCATCCTCACATAAATGAAGAATGGAGGCAGATCCACCGTAACAAGCTTACAAGCACAATACCATAGCGTGGGAGGGTACTTCGTCATTGAATGGAGATTAATGCTTCGCTCAGTTCAGACAACGACAATGAAATGAACCATTCATCCCCTGCTCATTATCCGCCTCCACATGGCATGAACTTGACTCGCTAGTTGTCACCCCATCTGAGGGTTAAATATCAAATATTAGTAAAATCATGTATTCGAATTACATCAACCCATGATTTACATTAAAATATGTATATATTTACTTGCATGCTTTTTTTCTTTGAATTTCACAAATATATATAGATCTATTTACTTAAAGTTTTTCTTTTGTTTATTTTTTAAAATTCAAAAATTCATTTTTTTTGTTTTTGTTTTTATTTTTAAATTCAAAAATTCTAGAGAGTTTTATGACTTACCATCGATTATAAACAACCCAACTTTATGAAAATATTTGAGTTTTTTAATTTAAAAATTTGACTTTTACAATTTTATGATTTGCTATCAATTATAAACAACCATCCCATAAGAAGCATATTTCAATTATAAACAACTATTCGATAAGAAACATATTTGGATGTGTGGAAAGAAATAGGGAGGTGCACCTCCTTATATTTAAGGTTTGATAAGCCAAAGTTAATTTCACTAGTAGATAGTGGACATTAATAACTATTTTTATTATAATTTTGTTTTAAGCTTTTTTGTAAACATACATAGTTTATTTAGTTAAAACTTTGCAAATGTAAAAGAGATTTAAAACTTTGCAAATTTAAATGATTCTTGTACTAATAAAAATGTTCATAACCCTATGTATCATGTTTTATTTTTGTTTAATGTGGTTTACAGCCTTGGAAGATAGATGACTCGCTCCCTACATCCACAAGAGTAATTCTCTCAGGGGCCCATCAGTTTTTTTTTTAAAAAAAAAAATTCAAAAATTCATTTTTTTGTTTTTTTTTGAATTCAAAAATTCTAGAGAGTTTTATGACTTACCATCGATTATAAACAACCCAACTTTATGAAGATATTTGAGTTTTTTAATTTAAAAATTTGACTTTCGTTACATCCACGAGAGTAATTCTCAGGGGGCCCATCAGTTTTGGGAGCCCAACCTTGAAGGGCCCAGAGAATTGAACCTCCGACCTTGACGACTTCGGTCTTGGACTCAAAAATACCACAAATGAGCTACCCCTCAAGGCTTATGTATCATTGTCAAAAACATAAACAAAGAATAAAAATAAGAGTGCCCAGCGATGAAGCCTTGTAAATGACCCAATGAAAACCTAGGTACCAACTCTATGGGAGGCTAAAAATCCTTCAAATCTTTGTGTCCTTTACTATGACAGGTATAGTTGCTGCTGAGTATATCATTCCCTTATGACAGTTCTAGTTGCTGCTGAGTATATCATTCCCTTATGACAGTTCTAGTTGCTGCTGAGTATATCATTCTCTTATTCCAACATAAACGCCAAGCCGAGATAAAAGAGTTGAGGAGTTCTTTAAAAAAAAAACCGTGTTTCTTATAATTTGCACACCACCATTATGAAAAATATATAAGATTTAGGTGTTGGATATGGACATGGTTGATAATCATTCATGAAGTCTCCACCAAATATGAAGATGATGTGGTGGAAGATCCTCCATTGGTCACGTGAGCCTCCATAACAAATTTTTCAATGAGACAATTTTAAACGTCATTGAGGTAACATGGTAGCAAATGCCGATTTGCAAACTCCCCAGAGTGTGGATCACAAAAACCTACCATTCGTGTAGAAGAAGGGTAGATCAAGATCCCTATTTTGTAGCCATGACGGAGGATATCATCCCGCCACGTTTAGAGAGCAACATAAAATATCAATCAATGGACATTCAACGCATACATAGAGCTGATTCTTATATATAATTATTGTTGATTTGTTAAATTATTCGAGATGGGTAAATCCTGGTAGAGTGAGAGCAGCAATGGTACAGTAGGAGCAAGAGGGCATGTGGGGTGTGGGAAGGACGAAGAAGGGTTTTGGGATGTCTTATGTTCAACAGTCGGTGGGAAAGTGAATGCTTATGTGTTCTCTGTTAATTTTTATTTCCCAGATTGTTTCTTGTGGACAGGGTGGAGAGTTGAGGTGAGCACTTAATAAATTGCCCATAGCTTAGCTGTTTTTTCTCTGTATCTGAGACGTCCCTGTATTTTGCTTCTTCTGTTTATCTATATATCATCCCTTGGCTTTGGCTTGGTATGATTGATGAGCAGAGCCAGCTGCCTCCTTTCTTGTTTTGTTTCCTCGATTGTCGAGGCCTTTGTCTTGCCCCCTGGCCCATGTATTTTTCACTCCCACGCAGAGACCACCCCGTCAAATTGACTCCCGATTCCGATCCAAGTGTACCTTTTACCCTTCACGAGATTCGAACTTCGGACCTTGGAAGGCTTTTTCATTGGTCAGGCGGTTATCTGTTTTATAGCGATTGAGCCATTTGCCTTACTAATTCTGCATTCTGTTAATTGCTGTCTGATTTAGTTGTTGATGCACGATCTATTTATTGATTTGGGGTAGGGAGCTGGTTTATTGTTTGTTTTGAAGCGAGGGAATTTGAAATCTGGAATAGTCTACAGCGAAGGGACGATGAAATTAAGGGATGCCCGCCTGGTCGCTATCGCGGCTTCGATTGGAAACCTGCTGCAAGGATGGGACAACGCCACTATAGCTGGTGAGTTCTTGTGCCGTTTGCTATAATTCTGTTTGGATTTGCTTTTCTTACTTTGCATCTCTGATGCGATTCTTAGCCTTGTTCGAACTCGGTACTGCTTTTCGCTAGCCATGGACTCTATACTGCGTTATGGTGGTGGATTTAGGCTTTTCTGTAAAGTAGATATCAATGAGGTATATATTATTCGCCAAGGCTTCCTATATAAATATAAAATTATAGATCTAGAGTACTGTTAAAATTATTCCTCCTGGGCAACTGTGTCTCACTTCTGATGTAGCAAAACTATCTGTGTGTATGTAGTTTTAGCAATGAACTACATTAGGAATGGGAGTAAGTTTAGTTTTGCAGAGTATTTTCGAGTAAAAAATGAAATCCTAATGTGGATCGTATGGTACTTTAAGATGCTCTGGAATGTTAATATTTGGTGCAAGTTGTAAAGAGTTTTTGTTCAATAGTATGCTCCGTGAAAGCAAAATAAACCACTTCTGAATCTAATTTTGTTTTAACTTCCTGTATGATATGGTCTCACTGGAGGGCTTTTTGAAGTTTACCGCCTTTCTGCAAGGAATGTATTTTTGTTGTGATTATTGCAGTAGCACTTGTGTAAACTGATGCTGTTAATCTGCTTATTCCAGGAGCCGTGCTTTACATCAAAAAAGAATTTGACTTGGAAGACAAACCAACTCTTGAAGGCCTTATCGTGGCCATGTCTCTAATTGGGGCAACGATCTTTACCACATTCTGTGGTCCAGTAGCGGATTGGCTGGGTCGACGTTATCTGTTAATCATATCATCAATTTTGTACTCGGTAAGCGCGTTGGTGATGCTCTGGTCTCCAAATGTTTATGTATTACTTCTGGCCCGTCTAGTGGATGGCTTTGGAATCGGATTAGCTATTACTCTTGTGCCAGCTTATATATCTGAGATTGCACCAGCAGAAATACGTGGAAAGCTGAACACTCTACCTCAGTTGTCTGGTTCTTCTGGGATGTTCCTTTCATACTGTATGGTTTTTGGGATGTCATTGCTAAGCAACCCCAATTGGAGGATGATGTTGGCTGTCTTGTTCATTCCATCCATCGTTTATGTGTTTTTGACCATTTTTTACCTGCCGGAATCTCCAAGGTGGCTTGTGAGTAAAGGGCGAATGCTTGAGGCGAAGAATGTTCTACAAGAATTGCGAGGCAGGGAGGATGTGTCAGGTATGCCATGATTACCAGAAAATTCTTCATTTGTTGCATTTGTGCATTTGCTAATATAATGCTATGTTTAGGATTTCAAACGTTTTTGCATCTTGTATGTCCAGTAGTGTGTGATAGTTCTGATTGATATGGTGCTAGTGTTATTAGTTGCTTGCCCTAATTGTAAATTTGATATGTATAGTTTAATAGTTGATTGAAAATAGTTTTTTTAATATCTATCTGAGCATGTCAGTGAAGTTATATTATAGTAGGCCCACATCAGCAAACCTCTGATTATCACAGCCACTGATGTGCCAATCTTGGCAGATTAATCATCAAAAACTGTGCCTGTAAATAACAAGAAATATCGAAATGGCGTTAGTAACGCTTGCAGGCTTGAGATACCAAGTATTATAAAATTATAAAGAATGATTAGAAAAAGTAATAGCCCATTTGCCGTAGTAAATATCCAAATAGAGAGGGACAAGTGGAGTAATAGTCACTGTGCATCTCAAAATAAAGACTCATGGCACGACAATCACCCATCCTCTAATTGGCAGTAAATCTTGGTTGTGGACATCAAAATCCCCATACATCCTTATTGACATGTCTAATAGTGGGGCATTTGATTGTCATCTTCATTTTCTTCTTAAGTTACGTAGAAACTCAGATTGCAAGTTGATAGTAGGATATTTAAATGATCTACATAGTAGTAGTTGATAGCTGGATACATCCTAATTTGGCATTTCTATTGGTGGGGCATCTAATTGTCACCTTTATTCTTCTGCTCAAGGTGCCTAGAAACTTAAATTGCGAGTTGATAGCTGGATATCTGAATGATCCACATAGTAGTTGTTGCCACCATAATAAGACCACTCGTTGAAGCTAGCTACAGCTGGTAAGTCAATTATGTTTGACAGAAAAACAAGTTAGCTAGCAACTACTTGCTTGACTCGACATGACTTGGTCAAAGTCATCAGTTTTTAGAAACTTGTATGTCAAACTTGGCCAAAGTTAGTCAAATATGGTCAAGATCAATCACTTTGTCTATCCTAAGAGAAAATTTCATGTTAGGTAACAGGTAGTTTCGTGCTTTGAGTTTTGAGTTGGAGTCATGTGATTGTCAATGCCATACCCCCTATGAATTATCTTGACTGTTTGGGGAAGAAGCAGGGATTGCTGAGTGGACCTCTACTTGTCTTGAACATGTCAGCCATGGCATTAACAACCTTTGCTTTTGTGACCTTTGAGCTGTCCTGCCCTGGCATTGGACTCAATTGAATTGTGTATGAAGCATTCTCCCTCTGGTTGATCATGTTGTGTAGGTAATCGAGTTCCATTGCATCCTTTCGGGCTAGTTCTAGATTTCGAGGCATAGTTGGACATAATGAAGAAACAATTAGAAAAAGAAACATATTTTTATCCAAAACATTGATTGCTCATAGCATGGTTGCATTCCTTATATTAGAAATAAGTAACTTCATTTTTATTTTATTTATTTTTGTTTGTTGCAATGCCCTTTGACTTGCTGGGCCAGCCTTTGGTATGAGAAACCACAACCCAGGGGCATCTAAGCCATCAAAATCACCCGGGGATCGCACCTGGCCTGGGCCACACCAACCCTTAGCATGGTTGGATTTAGATGTCGCCTCCCAGGAGTAGCGAGTTTTGATCTCGGGCCGCCTTGACCGTTTGCTCTACCAAAACTTGATGTAACTTCGTTTTTATTGATTGTCATGCATATTGACAATTGGGGCCAAATGAAAGCCTCCCCTAACAATGTTACTTCCAATTAATATTATAGATATTGGATGGTTATTTCCAGAGGTCTCTAGCCTTAGAGCAATACTGGAATACATGCATAAAAGTGTTAGATTTTTATAACTTTAGTAGTATAATTTCATTATTTATTTCATCCCACAATCATAGCATTGTTTCATTTTCAATGGAAGTAAAAACGAGGATCACTAAAAGATAGCCATGCACAAGAGACACAAAGATTTATCTTGGGAAAACCAAATGAGAGAAAACCCAACAAACTTTTCTCAGAAGAAATAATGAATTTAATAGAAGAACAATACCAATCATAAAGATTAAGCTTTAGCACAAGAACGTGCTCTTCTTCCACAAGAACCCCGAGAGAGATAAGATAATAAGATAACCCCAAAATTTGCTTCACTTGATCTTCACTTGTTCTCCTTGATAAGTGTGCACCACTTGAGAGAGAGATGTGTGTTGTATATGTTCAAAATGAAGTGTGGAAGCACTTTATTTATATTATTCTTTTCACTAGAAGTTTCCACAATTAGGTCGGCTTGTACTTTAAATAATTCTTTATTTTATCTTTTATTTATCTTCCAAGCCGACTTGTCATTTTGTCTTCTAGGGTCAATTTACCCCTTTCATTGGGGTAGATGTTCTCTTCATTGCTTTCCACTTTCTCTGGGACTTAAGAATATTTTTCGATGTTACATTAACATCAGCACTCCCTCTTAGCGAGGAAGATATTCTTCTTCAACATTGCTTGTCTTCAGGAAGTTCTTCTTTAATGTTGTTTAGGACTTCTTCAATGGATTGTCTTGACTTCTTTGGATATTTTTTCATCATAGAAAAGTTATCCTTGTTGATGTCTCATCACATGGGGTCACATTCTTACCCAATAACTCTAATGCTGATTTGACTATATTCTAAGTAGTAAGAGGCCTTGGACACTTCTTAAAGCCAATTGTCAACTTCGACATTAGATTAGACTTGTCTAATATACAAGAAGATAAAATCTCCTTGTAACATAGACAAGTCATGTCGCTCTATAGATCACTCATGTTAAGGAGCACTCTCGCACACTGAGTACACAATGTGACCTCTAGCCTACCAATACTCCAGTCCACATGATTGGACTAGGCTAATCGTTCGAGTCCTCTACTAACTAGTCCACATGACTAATCGAGGCTACGAAGGGGCCATTCTCTCCGCGGGTCGCGAACCTCTAAGAGAATTATCTACAGAATGTTTGCCCGATGCTAGAACTCATGAAAACATCAACACTCCTTCTCATCTAGGGAGGTATCATCATGTAAGAACATCATATGAACATTATCTGAGCATCATGTCTTGATTTGAACATCTTGTCATCATAAGAAGGGTCTCTTTTGATCAAGTTCGTTTGACTAGAACAATTGTTCCCACTAGAACCTTATTCCCCACTAGAACCACATCGTCTTTCCAATGATAGTATCTGATCTGCCTAGTCATCCTAGACCAAAGAGGATTACTTCCTCATGCACTTTATTAGTCTAAAATTGAAGGGAGGCCACAATAATCAGGAAGACACCTCTTCCAAGTACTTTATCGATCTCAATTGAAAGGAGGCTGTACTCCTCAGGAAGACACTTGTTCCAAGCACTTTATCGATCTCAAATCGAAAGGTGGCTGCACTCCCTAGGAAGACTCTTCTTCCAATTTACTACTCATTACAACTAGAAGGCAGTAATGACTACAACTAGTCCACCCCTTTGGGCCCACACATCCCACAATGGAGCACTCTCCTCATAAGAGACCATCCCTCATAGGGATCATCCCACACTGGGATCCACTTCGCAAAGGAGTCCTCGCCACATTGTAGAACGTTCCTCAGTGGAACCATCCCTCATAGGGATACCCTCCTCTAAGGAGTCCTCTCCACACTAGAGAATGTTCCTCACCAGAACCATCTCTCACAAGGATACACTTCTCAAAAGAGTTAGGCACAAGTCTCGGCTTGTGCCTCATCAACAACCATACTGGTCATCAATCTCCCTTCCTAAGGAAGGGAATCTCCACCAACCCAAGCCTTTCACGGAAGTATGCAAACTTCACTTTGGAACATCAGGTTCTTTGAGAGTTTTACACAGCTTTGGTTGTCACAAAATATCATTGTCACATCAAGCTCATGACCATACATATATGCAAGCAACTTCCAAAGCTATACTACTTCCTTACTAGCTGTACTGGCTACGATGTACTCTACCTTGGTTGTACTGGGTGCCACAAAAGTCTGTTTCTTGCCAAACCAAGAAACCATAGCTGATCCTAAGCTAAAACAACACCCAAAGGTGCTCTTTCTGTCAACTGCACTCCCAACCCAATTTGAATCCGTGAAGCCCATCAGCTTCACTCCATCACCTGAGGTATATCTCAATCCATACCCAACTATACTATGAATATATCTTAGCACATGCTCAACTGCTACCTAATGTACTTGTCTCGACCCGACCATGTGCTGACTCAACGTGTTCACTGCATAACAGATATCTGGCCTTGTATTAACTAGGTACAACAAGGAACCAATCAACTGGTGGTACATGGTTGGATCCACTAAACTTGAAGATACGACATAATCATGTAATTTCTTCAGATTTGCTTCCATGGGTGTAGCCATGGACTTATAGTCCATCATACCATATTTGGGCAAGATCTCAATACGACATAATCATGTAATTTCTTCAAATTTGCTTCCATAGGTGTAGCCATGGACTTATAGTCCATCATACTATATTTGGGCAAGATCTCAATGGTATACTTCCCTTGTCCAAGAAAGATCTCACCAGGTCTCTGCTACACTTCTAAACCCAAGAAATAATGCATCAACCCTAGGTCTTCATCTCAAATCATGAGTCAACTCCCTCTTGCACCTGACGATTAGACTCTCGGAAGAGCAAATGTCTTAGCATAATCTATTCCTTCTTTCTGAGAGAAGCCTTGGGCTATGATGCTACCATTTGCAGCTTGCTTGATCTTGAACCTCTTGTCCTCTAAGACTAAAATAGAGAGCATAGTGACTCTCCTCTTTGGCACAAGTAATGCTGAAACCACCATGGAAACCAATTGTTCCTCATAATCATTGGAAGAATGAACATCTGTAGTAGAGAGATCGACATTCGTTGGAGCCTCCTACTTTTAATCGCCAATCTCTATATGAGATCCGTTGGACCTGTGAGTCATGAGTCTACATATGACTGAATGTACAAGATCCACGTATATCGGTTGTCACTGTTGAACAACTATCACTTGTTTATCACATCCATTTTAGTTGCTCCTTCTGTCATGGAAGTCACCTTGCTATTTGATCGGGGGATTGAGCTGAAAGCCATGCTCCTAGAAGCTTCTCGCTTCAAAGCATCTTGCTTTCTCTCAAACACTGAACATCAACGAGATCTACATATCCATCACTTGTCCTTCCTCTTGTAGATCTTTCCCCACAAGTCGAATTTAGTCATATGGTTAGCAATATTGTATGATCATGAGATTCAATCATATAACATTTCATTGCAATAGCAATGGTTCACACAATTATGTAAGCATCTTAGCCAATGCTTCGTCACAACATCCATCCTTCATGGAATTTTATGTAGCACTATAGGCTACATACTCAATCATAACATGCACTACATGAGCTCATTGCTCGTCAATAAAAGAAAACTATATCTGATGTTCATCATGTTACACTATAACATACTTCCTGATTCTAGGAATACATATATGCATACAACTGTAATGAAAATATGTTCAACATTCAGATTTGATTTACAAGAGCAATTGATATTCCAAATACTTATCTTTTGATGTTTTGTTGGCTCCCTCTTGATCTCTGCATCCTTGCAGAAATCACGGGAGTCCTCTGATCTTTATCTTCTTTCTTGTTGGAAGCCCATTGAAGAAACTGCATCTTGGATCTTCGTACATCACTAATGACAATCACATTGTTTAGATAATGCAATCCTTGGGGCACACATAGAGTGTACTAGAAGAAGTACTTCTTTCGACGATCTTTTGTACTTTCCTTAGGATCATTATTCCTTGTCTGTGGAGTATCTTCATCAACATCAACGGAAGAGGCATGCTGCTTTCTTTGCTTTGAGGTACATTGTTTTGCATATTGGCCATACTTTATGCAATTTTAACATAGAGTGTTTGAAGGATCCTTCTTCTTCTTTTGTTCCAGGACAAAACTTGATTTTTCACTTTTGTCTTTTCTACCAAAGCTCTTCTTTCCTTTTCCTCTTCCCTTCTTGGTATGTGTAGCGAGAGCTCTATTGACATTTGTATTTTCAATTAACTTCTTCAAGGTATCAAACATGGCCTTAGTTGTCTTCTTTTGGGAGATTTGAGGAATCAAGTGATCCTTAATCGAATCTATTAGGATCCTTCTTGCCTTGACATCATTCTTCTTTCATTGATATTTTCTAGCTTCCTCTTCTGGTTTTGGTATTCCTTCAACAAGATTTAGAAGATCATTTTCTTCTAGGACAATGAGTACCTTGGACTTCCATGAATGAAAGTTTGAAGCTCCATCAAGCCTATCTTCAACCTTCATGCTTGTCATCTTTTTTTTTTTATAACTAGAACGGTTATATTATTTATTTTGATATCGGTTGGGCCAAAGCCAAAGCAACCATCATTACAAGTATTCAAAAGCCAACTTATCCAAAATACAGTTTTCCCTTTCTTTACAAAGCTAGAATTCAGGGTATAGGGATCCATGAAGGTGCTTCATCATTTTTGTTGTAAGCTCCTTGAGGCAGGAGACATCCCAAGTTTGCTTTGGAGTTTGCGACCTTGTTCGATCCGTGAAGGATGTGGAAAAAGAGGGAGGAGGAGAAATCTTGCAACATATACCACAACCTTTGCAAAGTCTTGTTGAGAGCTGGATTACTGAAGTGATCCTCCGTATTTAAAATTTTTATCAGAAATTCAGAGTCTCTGAAAACCTATATTTCTCTATTTCCATTTTCACATGCTATCTTTCAAGCTTTTAGCAACCTGAGAATTTCTGCCTGATTGTTAGTTCTCTGACCTAGTCCCTAGTTGAAGCTATCTTTTCAAGAACCATCCGAGGAGTATATCACTCCGCCTGCTCCGACAATCCCCGGATTTCCTTTGTAGGCGCCATAAAAAAAAATCGATGCCTTGCCCTGCTTCTTCCACCAATCCTGACAAATTGCATCTGTGTCTTGTAATCCCCATCCTTGAGTGTTGAAGGGACGAACAATGGACCTTTTTCCTGTCTCTGAATATATAAGTTCCCATCCATTTCTTTTCTTTAGGAAAGAGAGAGTTTTCATTCTTGAAAGAGTGCTGGGCCACTGTTTCAAGGAGGAGAGCTTTGGCTTTGACAGCCACCATCGAAGGGGAGCATAGAGAGCTTTTAAAGGTCTGATTATTTATGGCCTACCATAGTTTCCAGCAAACGTATTTGGGAATGACTTGCCAAATTCGTTTCCACAAAGACTTGCTTGGGATCGCGAGTGGATATCTTGCCTTCCAGGAGGAGTATAAAGCTAGCACTGTAATTTGTGTTAGAGCTGTAACATTGAGGCCATGAAGGAATAGTTTCCATACTTCTTGGGCGTATGAACAATCCACAAACAAATGTTCCATTGTTTCGAGAGCATTACAACACAATGCGCACTTATGTGGTCCTATAATGCCTTTCTTTAACAAATTTTCTCCTGTGAGAACTTTCTTATGCATTAAAACCCAAAAGAAAAAATTTACTTTGGGTAGACCGAGAGGATCCCATACCTGCTTCCAAAAGGACGCTGAATGGATCGACGCTTGATGAGCTTGAAGGGAAGAGAATCCTTGCGTTGTGGTATAGATCCCAGACTTTCCCAGCCCCGTTTATCCTTTGCTTGCTGATGAATAGGTGCTGAAGTTGTTAGCGCTGCTATGCGAAGATTCTGTTGTAAGTGAAGGTGCTTTGGAACTCTAGGGAAGGCCCACAACTACTAATTCCCTGTAGCGTCCCAAGCGGAGATGTCTGCTAGTTTGTGAATTTCTTGCTGAGTAAGCCATACTCGCACATCTTTTATTTCTTCAGAATTTATGAGGTGTGGATGACCCATGATGTTGTCGTGCCACAAGAAAGTGTTGTTTCCATTTCTAGGGATGCGATACAGTTCTTTTTGGAAGAAATCTAATCCACGTTGACAAAGATTCCAAATCATCGATCCTTTTGGGGTGTTTTTGTCTGGATGTTTCTCAAAGGAGCCCCTTTGAGATACTTTTTTCTCAAGATTTGACTTACAGGATGACTGTTGTTTTGGTATAGTTTCCACAGAATTTTGCCACCCAAAGCAATTTTGGCAAGACCGGGATCTTTGACCTGTAAACCTCCTTCAACAATTGGGTGTCTAACAATGTCCCAATGTACCAGGTGAAATTTCTTTTGGTTGCCTTTTCCTCCACGCCATAGAAAGTCTCTAATCAATTTTGAAACTTGCTCCATGATCGTCTTTGGTGCTAGAAGGAAGGATGCCTGGTCGATTGGTAAGGAAGAGAGCACTGATCTTATAAGAATGAGTTTCCCAACATTAGTGAGCCATTGACCTCCCCAAGCTGCAATTTTTGACTTGATTTTACTTATTACTTCAAACCACAGCGAAGACTTATTGGATCCCAGGGTTAAGGGTGGCCTGAGGTATTTGATTTTTTCCCAAGAGGCATATCCCGAGAATCCCAAGAAATGGGCTATTTTTTGAATAGTTTGACGGTCTACATTCCACCCATACACGAGTCTTTTCCTTTTATTGATGAGGGCTCCAGAGATGTTGAAGAAATTTTGAAGGATTTCATAAAAAACCTTCGCAATCTTTATGGAGGCTATACGCCCAGCAGAAGAGAGTCATAAGCAAATAAGGCATGATTGATTGGGTCGAGACCTTGCATCATTCTAATGCCTGGGGATGTCCTTGCTTTCTTTTTTGTAGTCAGCTTTCTACGTAGAGAATCTGCCATCAGGATGAACAGAAACGGGGAAAGAGGGTAGCCTTGCCTTATTCCCCTTGTGGCTTGAAAATAATTAGCTGGCCTTCCATTTACTAGTGGAGCTATCCAGGGCTTTAATGTATAATCTTTAATCAAATTGACAAAATCAACACTGAAACCAAAGGAGAGAAGGACTCTATAAAGAAAGGAGAGCTTTACTCGATCGAAAGCATTTGCCATGTCAAGCTTTATGTCATTATGAGCATCCCTTGCTCCTTCCGTTGATAACTGGAATGCATGGCTTCTTGCACCTGTATAACATTGTCCGGGATATGTCTCCCTTTGAAATCCACTTTGAATGGGAGAAATGAGTTTCCCTAGCGGCAGCTTAATTCTATTAGCCATTAGCTTGGCAATAATTTTGTATGAAGCATTGCACAGAGAAATGGGCCAGAATCTGTCGAAGGAGCTCGGATTCACTTCTTTGGGTATTAAAGCTAAGCAAGTGGAGTTAGTACTACCTTCCACTTTAGCTTTTTGTTGGAAAGCTTTAATCGTTCTCAGGAGATCAACTTTGATTATCTCCCAGCATGTTCTATAAAAGTGGATTGAGAAACCATCTGGCCCTTGAGCTTTGTCGGGCTCCATGGACCAAATAACATTGCAGATTTCTTCTTCCGTAAAAGTCTTCATGAGAGCTGAGTTATCTTCCCTGCTTACAAGAAAGGGTATATGTGAGAGGAAATCAGAGGTGACCTCCTCACAACCATCACCTTCTTCTTTGTAAAGATTATGAAAATGAGTTTCTGCTGCCACTTTGAGTTGATCAAAACCTTTGCAGACCATCTCGTCTGAAGAGGCTGTTTCAGTGATATGGTTTCTAGAAAGGCGTGCTCTACATTGCCGATGGAAGAATGAGGTGTTTCGGTCTCCAGCTTTAAGCCACAAGCTTCGAGACTTAAGCCTCCAATGCTCTTCTTCTTGGCGGAAGGAGTGAAAGGATTTGATTTGAGCAACTTGTCCTTTTCTATTTCTAAAGTGGTGATATCTTTGCTTTCCATTTCCATTTGCAAATTTGCTAACAACTGAACAGTCTCTCTTCGATGACTAGAGGGAGTATTAATGTGCTTTTTAACCCAATCTTTCAGGGTGAGCTTTGTTGACTTGAGTTTCTGCTCCCACATGAAACTAAGTGACCTTGTAATTGGAGTGGACTAGGCTGTTTGCCCAATTTCCATGAACCCATCTTTTTCTGCTCAAAGAGGGCTGTATTGGAATGGTAGTGGGCCCAAGTTTTCTTCCTCTTCCAAGAGTAAAAGAATGGGCTTATGATCAGAGGTCATCTTTGGAAGGATTTTGGAGGATATTAACCTCTTTTCTAGAAAGAACAAGCTCTGGACAAGGAATCTATCTAGGCGAGTTGAAATGTGATCAATCCCAACTCAATTGTTTGTCCAAGTGTAAAGACCTTTCGAAGGTTTGAAGTCAAGGAGGTCCCATTGCTGAACTAGCTCCTCTACAAAGGGGAGCATTTGATCCTTGCCACTATTACCACCTCTCTTTTCTTTCGTGTCAAGAATTATGTTAAAGTCTCTGGCTAAAATGATGTTCCTGGGGGAGTATATTTCTAAAAAATCTGATAGAGATTGCCAACAATCTTTCTCCTCAGAGAAGAGAACAGGAACATAGAGATTGAAGAGTGAGAAGGATAATTTACTTGAAGAATGCCAGAGCTCGGTGAAAATCCAGTAGTGAGTCTCAAAGGAACTTTCTAATTGAAACTTGTCCTTCGACCACAGAGTTGCAAGACTGCCAGAGGAGCCCCTTGCGCTAATGGCCTTCCCTGCATTTTTCTCTCATTTCAATTTGCTGATTTCAAGAAGGGTATCCCCTTCAATTTTAGTCTCATGGAGCATGAGGATCTCGGGAGATTCAACTTTCAATAGGTCTTTGACTGCTTCGACTTTCAATGGATTCCCCAAGCCTTTGCATTTTCAAGAGACTAAGCGCATTATTTACTGGGAATGGAATGGGTAGAACCTCCCTTGGGAGACTTGGTTCTGGTATTTCTCCTTATGGACATTTCAATAGTGGATTGGATTCCTTGCATTTTTTGCCTCTTCGCTTCTTCTCTAGTTTCCTTTTTTGATTTCCTCCCTATTCTTTTCGAGGGCCTCTCAAAAGTCTCATCCTCCGAGGAACTAGAGGTTTTTGGTGGCTTCTTTCTTGTCATTTCTGCATAGGAAGGGGAAGAGGAGTTTCCTAAAGGAGATTCAGGTTGGGCTGCCTCTACATTGTCTTTCTCCACTGCAGGAGAAAGGTTTTGCTGCTCGATCTCCTTGTTTGTTGGCTCTGGAATTTCTGAAGGTGTGTTGAGAATTTCAAATGGGTTCTTAAAAGCATCTGCCAAAGGAAGGGCTAAGCTCCCTTCCCCTTGAATCGACCCTGATGTGGTGGCGTGAGTCCCCATTGGCGCCCTTTATCCTTTGGATCTGCTATTATGTTTTGACGGACCTACTTTATGAACCTGTGTCCATTGTTCTCCTTTTGATTTCTCCATGTCTTCCTGAGCCTTCTTTTTGCAATGCCTTGCAAAATGTCTGTAGTCGTGGTAATGTCTGCATTTAAATGGAAGTTGTTCGTAATCCAATTCTTGGATGTGAGACCAGTTTGGACTGTAAGTTTTATGGCTTTCGGTAACCCAACTTCCAGGTCTACCTCGACGCATATTCTTGCACAGGAATACTGATCCTTTCTCTCTTCTCGGTCGATATATTTCCCATGGGTGTTGTTGATGGATTCTAATGACTTCAGGTTCCAGCAATGCAGAGGTAAGTGAGGAAGGTGCACCCATACTGGAACTGCCGATGACACATCTTGTGTCGAATCAAAATTAGGTGTCCATTTATTTAAATACAGATCCTGAGGGCCTATAAAATACGTGCCATTCCTAATTATAAGACTTCTATCTTCTACATTGTCAAAGACGAATACAAAGAAGCCCTTGCCAACAAGATGACTTTTGATGCCTTTAGTGACTAGAGGACGCCAATTCCTCTACACTTACGCTTCCATGGCTTTGGGGGAGGGCGATAGGCTTATGAACTGCTTAATGAGCCCCCTTTCTGCTAGATTCAATGCAGATCGACGGGATTCCTCTACAGGGAGGGCAACCCTAGGTATACTGTCAAGCTTCTTTATAAATTTCTGCTGGGATCCAAATGTAGGCCGTTTGCAGTTGGCCGCAACCAGCTTCTGGAATGTCGTAATCTCAGGAGTTGGAGGAGTGAGGACCCCGGGGCCCCCTCTTGGGGCCATGATGAAGAGCAATGAATCGAGGCGCACCAAAGCACACTTGTGCGCGCTTGCTTGATCTCATCGTCCCTTCATGCTTGTCATCTTGACTAGAGATTGAAAACCGAGATATGAAATTTGCTGCATAAATCTTAGCAGGAGCTAGGTCAAAATTGAAGTTTGGAACTTTAGAAATCTAATTCCATAGATGAATGTGCCCTCCTAGGGCGAGTTGAATGGATGTTCTTTTCTGTCAAATATATTGACATAACCACTAAAAAATTAAAACCCTAATTTTCTAGTTTTGATAGAAATTAGGTCAAAAATGAAAATTCTCAAATTTGAAATATGCTTCCACAGATAGATGCACCCTCCTAGGGCAAGTTGAATGGATGTTCTTTTCTTGCAAATATATGGGCATAACCACTAAAAAATTAAAACCCCAATTTTCCAGTTTCGATAGAAATTAGGTCAAAAATGAAAATTCTCAGATCTGAAATATGCTTTCACAGATAGATGCACCCTCTTAGGGTGAGTTGGAGAATGTTAGGGTCGAACCTAATTAGTGGTCAAAAGGACTTAAAATATGGATCCCTAATTCTTGAATCAGACAAAGTTTAGGTCAAAACTGAAAGTATGCCAAACTGGATTTTCCTCCATAGAAAGATGTGCCCTCCTAGGGTGAGTTGCACAAGTGTTTTTTTCAAGTTGATCTATGGAGAGAAGGGTTCAACTTTGGATGCCCTAGTTTTTTTATTAAGGAAGCAACAATCTCTAGCAATGGCATCTATTAAGAACCTGACTTTGATACCATGCTAGATTTTCATAACTTTAGCAGTATAATTTCATAATTTATTTCATACCACAATCATAGCATTGTTTCATTTTCAATATAAGTAAAAACAAGGATCACTGAAAGATAGCCACGCACAAAAGACACAAAGAGACAAAGATTTATCCTAGGAAACCCGAACGAGAGAAAACCCAACAAACTTTTCTCAGAAGAAATAATCAATCCAATACAAGAACAATACCAATCATGAAGATTAAGCCTTTCACAAGAACCCTGAGAGAGTTAAGATAATAAGTTAACCTGAAAATTTGGTTCACTTGATCTTCACTTGTTCTCCTTGAGAAGTGTGCACCACTTGAGAGAGAGATGTGTGTTGTGTATGTTCAAAATGAAGTGTGGAAGTACGTTATTTATATTCTTCTTTTCACTAGAAGTTTCCATAATTAGGTCGGCTTGTACTTTAAATAATTCTTTATTTTATCTTTTATTTATCTTCCAAGCCAACTTGTCATTTTGTCTTCTAGCATCAATTTACCCCTTTTCTTTAGGACTTCTTAAGAATATTTTCCGATGCTACATTAACATAAAAAATATATAATTTACTAGGGAATATATCTTGAGATGGGATAACACTGGAGGCCACCATAGAGTTGTTCATTAAAGGAAATGTTAATGTCCATTGGTCTCTTATCTAGTGTTGGTATTGTTTGAAGGTCATGTGGCTACAAACCTTTCTAATTGGGTTTTCCATTCATAGAGATCCTTCTAGGATATTTGCCTCAATAAGTATTTGCCTCAATAAGTATCTTATAAATCTCTTCTCCCTTGACATCCCTATATTCCACTATGTATAGAGCGTAACCTCTTTCAAGATTTATGCTAATATTTTTGAGTTCTCACATACAATAAGATTCCATCTTACTTGATGGAATTATTTCATACCTTCTTAGTAAGAGAGAGGAGCTAAGTAATTGTGAGGTTGTCGAGCTTGCATTTGACATGCTTGGTTTGAAGGCATCCAACATGAGTCATGACTAGTAGTAATGTGTAAAGAGAGAAACCCCTTTAAAGATGAATGCTAATAATTTTGACCTTCTTTCATACAACAAGATTCCCATCTTACTTGATGGAATTCTTTCTTACCTTCCCAGTCAAGAGAAATGAGCTAAGTAATTGAGTGGTTGCTGAGCTAGCGTTTGATATACTTGTTTTGAAGGCATCCAACTTGAGTCATGATCAATAGTAATTAAGGAAACATCAATGTCCCTTTAACCTTAATCATGTATGACATGGTTGTAGCACTAGACAACGCGACTTGACTTTTAGCATGCACACTTGTGAAGAAACTATAGCAATTGTGAACACTCAAACAAATTCCTTTTGAACTACTCCTTAACATGAAATTCAAGCTTTCATGACTTTGTTTATCTATGATCTTGTTTGGGATCAAACCTCCCCTCCTTTAACATGGCGATAAGCAATAGAGTCTAAGTACTATATGAAACTTGAAAATATTATTAGAAAGAGAATATATTTATGAAAATTAGTAGATAGGAAAATATACTTTTTGAACATATTTAGCTATTGTTGAGTTGTCAAGTTTTGTGGAGTTCCCAACTTGAAACTCTATTGGGTTTGTTGAGTTGTTTTCAAGTTTGAGTCATGCAATACTCAATGCCATTCCCCCTACAAATTATCTTGATTGCTAGATGTAGGGATTCTGAGCAGGCCCCTTCTTGACGTTAATGTGGCAAGCCATATCCTTTGCTTTTGTGACCTTTTAGTTATGTTTCCCTTGCATGGGACTCAATTGAATTGTGTTTGAAGCATTCCCCCCCATGGTCGATCACTCTATGTAGGTGGTTGAATTCCATTGCATCCTTTTTGGGCTTGTTTTTTTGTTTTGTAGAGAAATACTTATAGAATCTCTTTGGCTAAGCTACCGCACTATGAGGGGCATATCTATGCCATCAAAGTCACCTAGGGCTTGTACCTAGCCTCATCCTTTTCTGGCTAGCTCTAGATCTTGAGGCAAAGTTGGACATAATGAAGAAAGAACCGGTTAAAAACATATTTCTGTCCAAAACATAACATGGTTGCACTCCAGAAATATGGATGTTTATTTTTGATTGACTGTCACACATATTGAAAATCAATGGCTGAATGAAAGCATCCCCTACTAATGTTTCCTTCCAATTGATATTATAGAAATCATATAGATATCTCTAGAGGTATCTAGTCTTAAAACAAGAGGAGAATAAGTGCGTAAAATATATATTATATGGGGGAATATATCTCCACATGTGCTAAAATTGGAGGCCATCATAGAGATTGTTCCTTTAAAGGAAACAACAATGCCCCATTGGTTCCTTAACTAGTGTTGATATTGTTAGGTGGTCATGTGGCTACAAAGCTTTCAATTTGGTTTTCCATGCATATATTCTTTTAGGATATTTGCCTTGATAAGCATCTTTTAAGCCTCTTCTCCCTTGATGACCCTATGATCCACTTTACATAGAGGGCAACCCCTTTCATGCTTAATGCTAATAATTTTGAGTTCTTGCATACAACAAGATCCCATCTTAGTTGATGGCATTCTTTCTTATTGTTTTAAGCAAGACTTGAGAGAAAGGAGTTAAGTAATTGAGTCAACATTTGATATGCTTGATTTGAAGACATCTAACATGACTAGTAGTAAAGGTGTAAAGAAGTTGGGGACACATCAATGTTATTTGAACCTTATTCATGCATGATTTGATTTACCCTTGACTAAGTGACCCAACTTTTAGCACACACACTCATGAAGCAATGACCAATTATTAACACTCAAACAAATTCTTATTCAAATACTCCTTGGCACAAAGTCCGAAGTGTCATGGACATAGTTAATCTATATTGTTTGATATCATACCTCCTCTCTTAGGAATTGTTGGTCCCCAACAATTGTCTTGCCAATTGAGGAAATTTCTTCTTGATTTACACGAAGGTGTTTTGCTTCCCATCCTTAGGGCAAGTTGTACACCTTAGGGGTTGGGTTGTAGCGCTGTACTATACGACTTGACTTTTAGTGCAAACTCATGAAGCAATGACTAATTGTGAACAATCATACTTAGACAGGTTCTTGTTGAACTACTCCTTTGTGTGAATTCCAGGTGTCATGGACGTAATAAATCTATTGCTTTGTTTGGTATTAAACTTCCTGTCTTAGGAGTTGTTGGGGACACATCAATGTTATTTGAACCTTATTCATGTATGATTTGATTTACACTTGACTATGCGACCTAACTTTTAGCACACACACTCATGAAGCAACGACCAATTATTAACACTAACAAATTCTTATTCAAATACTCCTTGGCACAAAGTCCAAAGTATCATGGACATAGTTATTCTATGACCTTGTTTGATATCATACCTCCTCTCTTAGGCGTTGTTGGTCCCCAACAATTGTCTTGCCAGTTGAGGAAAATTCTTCTTGATTTACACGAAGGTGTTTTGCTTCCCATCCTTGGGGCAAGTTGTACACCTTAGGGATAGGGTTGTAGCTCTATACTATACGACTTGGCTTTTAGCGCACACTCATGAAGCAATGACTAATTGTGAACAATCATACTTAGACAGGTTCTTGTTGAACTACTCCTTAGTGTGAAATCCAAGTGTCATGGATGTAATAAATCTATTGCCTTGTTTGGTATTGAACCTCTCATCTTAGGAGTTGTTGGTCCCCAACAACTGTATTGCCAACCAAAGAAACTCCTTGATTTGCTTTAAGGTGTTTTGCTTGCCGTCCTAAAGCAATTTTTAGAGTTTTACAACCCCTTGTTTGGTTTCTTGTTCTTTGCGTTGTAGAATTGTGTGTGCTTCTAGGTTTGTGCTAACATGAATGATAAGTTCTTCAAAAAGTGGCAAAAATAGATTCCTCTTCATCTTCGACCAACATTGATGACTTGTTGAGATTCAATCAGTTTGCATTAAACATTGCATGGATTCCCATGTATGATGGCAAATACAACTTAAAAACTTAAATGTGTTCTCTCCAATCTACTTGATGATTATGTATGAGCCATATTTGAGCAATTTGACCTTTTTGTCTTTCCCTTTGAACTCCTCTTTTTGAAGATACAGATAGATGCTATGTCACGGTCATAGAAGTTTAGCTCAAGGTCGGAGCTCATCTCCTCTTCTAGGTCGTGGGGCACTGCATAAACTCCACTCTCGATGGCGAGGACAACACGGGTCGAGTTTGCTAGACTATGCCTCTCGATTATATATTAGATGTGTGTCTTTAGTTCAACCATTATATATGTAAACACTTGAACAAGCGCAAGTAAACAGAGTGGCAACAAAAAAATAACAATATACAAAGATATAGCTGGCAACACCTCAATGAGGTGTGCCCAAAATCATCATATACATAGAATCTTTGTTACAAGAAGAGGAGGTGGGCCACAATTTGACAACTCTCTTAGAATGTGTCCTCAACGGCTACAATCAAAGGACAACCAAAACTACAAGAAGACACTGGTAGAGCGCTTCATGGATAGTAGATGTTCTTAGAGATATTGCCTAGTACGACAACAACTTCGAGTGGGGGAGGATAGTTTTGGTTGTTCTTTGATTGTAGTCGTTGAGGGTACATTCTAGTAGAGTTGTCAGACTGTGTCATAACTCGTCTTGTTATAACGAAGATTCTCTTTATATGATGATTTTGGGCACACCCCATTGAGGTCTTGCCAACTATATCTTTGTGTACTGTTCTTTCTTTGTTGCCATTCTGTTTACTTGCGCTTGTTCATGCGTTTAAATATGTAATGGTTGAACTAAGGACACACATGTCTAAGATATAATTGAGAGGCATGGTCTGGCAAACTTGGCTCGAGTTGGCCTTGTCACTAGGAGTGGAGTTTGTGCAGTGCTGCATGACCTAGAAGAGGAGATGAGCTTCGATCTCAGGCTGGACTTCTAGGATCGTGACACACTATCTCTTGAGCGAAGTTGGTGATCTGTGTGATGTTAATCATCGTTGATCCTCTGCTTTTGTTGACTCTCATACAAAGCATCTCAAACCCAGTCATTTATTTTTTGGATGTGGTTAATGAACTTTACTACATTCCCATTTGCAACAATCCCCTTTGCCATTGTTATCTTGGGATTAGGATCGAAAATGTATTTTTGGGTAGGAATCCAAGTCACACTATTTTTTGATGGAGAAGGCTTCCATCTAGGTTGATGGATGTTGTTATCCAAGTGAAGGACATTGCCACCTACTAAAGGAAACTACCACCATGGTGCATATTAAAAGTTGCTAAGGGATCTTAGGTGTAAGCCACTTGGCGAAGGAGTTTGTCCCCTGGTGAAGGAGGCTACCACTTGATAAAACATTGCTGCTTGATATGAAGGAGATTGCATTCTGATAATAATCATGGCAGATACCATAAAATGAGACTGCTGCATGATATGAATTTTGGTAGATTAGAGAATTGTGGCATATCATAGTTGAACATGTCTTTTCATAACTATTGAGGATGTTGCGTATACTTCATTCATTTATGACACATCAGCTAAGTCAATCTATAATTGTTGGTCATGGAACGATACTTGTAGATCTACTAGCCTTGGTCGTTTTCCCCATCATGGTAATCACTGAAAACAAAAAGGAAATTCGACATTGGCACTATTAGGTCAAGGGGACTATGAGTTAGCTATTGCGAGCTTGACGTGTAATTGCATGGTGAAAGTAAACTCATTGAGGGTCATAGCCATTGTGGTTTTGCATGTAATTGCTTGGTGAAAAAAAGAAAGATTTATTCCCTTGATCAATTTGGCACTTATTGGGTTTAAAGGCTGTCATCATTTCTACCATTAATCTATTCTAACTAGTAGTGAAAGAAAACTAGATCTGGAGGTTTGGTAATCCTATATTGTGTTGTAGTCTTCTAATTTAATCATTTTTGTAATATAGTTGATTTGGTTTTAATTGCCAGTTTGCATCATTTAATCTTTTCAGAGTCTAAAAAATTGATCGAAAAGATTTATAGTTTATGAAATCATAAGATACTAACCATTAACAAGTTTAGAGATTTTGATCAAATCATCTTAGATCAAGAATAGAGGCTAGCAAATGATCTTGAAGACTATGATAAAAGACATAAAGAGGCTTTATTACTTCTCAAACTATTAGTAGCAGACACATTTGTTCCAAAAGCAAGAAATGTCACTGTAGCATCTGTATTATGTACAAATATCCAAAACAAGTATTAAGCATTAGAAGTTGGACAATCATTGTATTTGAAAAATCTTTTGTTTTCCACTAAGTTCTAAGGAAGAGGACCGGTCTTTGAATATTTGTCACAGATGAAGGATCTTAATGTTCAATTGCCTACTATTAAGAAGTTGGTGGATGATAAGGATATGGTTTCTTTGGTAATGTGAATCGTGCCACTATCCTTTCATTCATTTGCTGAGTCCTTGCATCTACTTGGGGAGAACCAACTTCTTATGTTTAAGAAGTTATCAACACTTCTTCACAAAAGGAAAGGAGGCTAGGTTAGACAAAAGCATCAACTTCATCTACTATAGAGAGTGCATCTAGTGTGCGGTTCAAAGGCAAGACAAATAGAACAATGGTGTGGTGAGAGAGGCTAGTAGTGCATCTAAGAGGTCAAAATTTAGATGTTATTATTTTAATAAGCTTGGACACTTCAAGAGAGATTGTAATAAAAGACAACATGACTTGGCAAGTAGTAAAAAAAAATCAAGGCATGCAAATATTGTCGAAGGTGTAGAAGAAGCAGTAGGTGATTTTACATTTGTAGCATCTCATAATTGATCAACCGAGTCTACAACTTGGTATTTTGACTCAGGTGCTTCTCACCAGTACACGTGTCATAGAGATTGGTATGCAAATTTAATTGAAGTTAAGAGTAGAGATTGGTATGCAAATTTAATTGAAGATAGAGTAATAGTGAATTTATTTTTTGGGTGATGGATGGTCTCACTATGTTAGAAGATGTGGGGGGATCTTCGTGTCATATTGAACAATACTTTAAGTTGTGCTTTCAAGAATATTCGATATGTTCTTTGCATGAACACAAATCTTTTGTATATTAGTGAGATGCATAAGAACCCTAATCTTTGTGTAAACTTTCAAGGAAACAAATGTATGGTTACTACTCTTCATGATAATAAGGTGATTGGTATTGGTATTGGTGAGAAAACATTGTATAAGCTTGTTGATCTAAAGATAGCAAAGGTACATGTACTAGCCGCGGTAGAGAGTAACGATATACTATGGCATGAAAGGTACAAACATCTAAGTTACTAGTATTAATTTGTACTTACTAAGACTAATATGGTGGATGGTCTTCCATCCATTCAAGAAAATTAGTATAAATGTCCAGATTGTTAGATGGGAAGAAAACACCAACATTCATTTGATACTAATAAAGCATGGTGAGCCAAAGTAGTCTTGGAGCTGATCTGCATGGTCTAATGAAGACATCTACAATGTCTGCAGCTAAGTATATCTTGCTATTGGTTGATGAATTTTCAAGGAAAATGTGGGTTCATTTTCTGAATAAGAAGTTCGATTATTTTTCAAATTTTGTAGCATGGAAAGCATTGGTAGATAAACAAATAAGGTAAATAGGTCAAAGCTTTAAGATTTGATAATGGAGTTGAATTTGTTTCAACTTAATTCAAGGAATCCTTGCAAAAGAGAAGGTATACATAGACAATATGGGTAATCGTACTGAGGGGTCGAGTACACGAACCAGTACTGGGTACTTGGGTACTTCAATGGTACGTCCCCAGCCGTCCCCAGTCGTACCCAAATCCAACCTCACGTACCAGGTACTTCATGTATGCAAATAGGGTACTCGCATGGATTTTGGTACGTCGTACCACATGTTTGGGTATGCGGCTGGTACAGCCGTTGGACAATTTATCTTAGCTCGTTGTTCAGGATGAGTCAATTTGCAAAGTTTGAAGTTCAAAATTTTAAAAATTAAATAATAAAGCACATGTTATGTGGGCCCTTGCCCCTTACCTAAACCGGCGCAACACTGCATTTCTCACTGCTAGTGCACTGTGCTCACTACTCTAGCGACGACGTGACAGAGGACCTTAGTGATGCAAATGACATTGATTCGAAGGTTGTTTATGACATGGCTTGAGGAAGCCAAATCAACTATCTTGTTCATGTTCAATGTTTACTGTTTTGAACTTCCTTTTTCATGTCTAAAAATGCCTTTAGGAAAATTTTGGATGTAGTATGGCAATGAAGTTTGAACTCATGGTGTCATGGACATGTCATATTTTATGTTGTTAATTATATTAATATAACTTCAATCTTCTAGTTGATATCTACTATGAGTTTATGTCATATGATTTATCAAAAATATTATTTTATGTTTCAAATTTTCAATGCGAATGTTCATATGAATCATTGAATTTAGAAATATTAAATATGCATGTATGATGTGAGTGTGAAATGTTTTATTTTAATAAATTTGAATTTAGAAATATTAAATATGCATGTATGATGTGAGTGTGAAATGTTTTATTTTAATAAATTTTAACACACACACACGCACATGCGCCCCTGTTTCAAAAAGTGGCGTCCCCGTACCCACGTTTCCTAGCAACTTAGCTCCATACACTTAGATGAAAAATGGAGTCGTGGAAAGGAGGAATAGGACATGTATGGAGATGGCAAGGTGCGTGGTGCACAGCCAGAATGTACCATACTGGTACTGAGCGGAAGCAGTAAATACCGCAGTCTACTTCCTTAACAGAAGTCCTTGTAAATCTTTGCAAGGTATCACTCCTGAGGAATCATGGTTAAGAAGAAAACCTTTTGTAACTGATTTTTAGTATTTTTGGTTTTATTGCTTTTGCACATATTCACAAGGAAAAGATAAGTAACTTAGATGCAAAAAGCAAGGTATATATGTTTGTTGTTTATACTGAATAGTCTAAAGCATACCAACTACTAGATGTCTCTAAAAACAAAATTATGATTAATAGTGATGTTGTTGTAGATGAGAAATTAACATTCTTCTCGAATATTAGTAAATCTATGGATAGTAGTGTATTGGAAAATGTAGTTGATTCAAGAACAAGTTCCAGTGTCGAAATCAAACAAGGTTCATAAATGGAAGCATCAGAGGAGTCAAATTCTAGGGTGGAATCTAGTGAAGAAGAGAGGGATTCTCAATCTTCACAATAAGATTAGGAAGGGAACATAAGAGATGGAAGTGGTGCTATAACATGATGTATGATGCTTGGGAAGATGAATTGCTAAAGAAAATAGAAGGCCGGTCTATGCAAACGAGGCAACAAATTGTGCAAGGTATTGAGCAGTTAAATTTTGCTTTGATTTCTGTTGGTTTATAGGTATTTGAGCCTAAGCACATTTGAAGAATCCAAAAGAAAACCTGAGTGGGAAGCTATCATGAAGGTGGAATATGATGCCTTCATGAAAAACAAGACTTGGGTGCTATTGACGTTAACTCCAGGGAAGAAATCCATTGGTTGTAAATGGATTTATAAAGTCAAATATTAGTTAGATGGTTCTTTAGATAAACGCAAAGCTCATCACTAAAGGATATGCACAGGAAGAAAGGGTAGATTATGAAGAACATTTTGATCCAACTATAAAGATGGTAACCTCTTGGTTGGTTATCTCCATTGTTGCTTGTTTTGGATGGAAGGTATATCAGATGGATGTTAAAATTGCTTCTTGAATGGAGACTTGGATGGGGAGGTTTACATGGTGCAACCACAAGGGCTTTAGGTTCCTAAAAATAACATACTATTTTTTAATTGGTGAATTTCTTGTATGGGCTCAAGCAGGATCCTTGAGCTTAGTATTTCAAACCTGATCAATATCTTAGAGATTTTGGATTCAGAAAAAGCTGTTATGAATCCACTCTCTATGTAAAAAATAGTGGTGATGACATAGTGATCCTAATTGTCTATGTCGACGATCTTTCCATCATTGGAAGCAATGCCATATGATTTATGAGGTGAAATCTAATGTTTGTTTTGTTTTTGAAATGACTGATTTGCCCACTTAATTATTGTTTACGTGCAGAGTTTTGACAATTTGATCATACTATCTTTGTATCACAAGTCAAGTATGCAATGGATTTCTTAGAAAAATTCAAAATGATTGAATGTAATCCTACATCTATAGCTATGGAAGTTGGGATAAAACTCTTAGCTTACACGGACTCACCACTGGTCAATGAGTCATTGTATCTATAATTGGTAGGTAGTTTGATTTATATTACTACTACTTGATTGAATCTATGTTTTGCAGTAAGTTGTCTTCAATATGTCAAAGGAACCCTTGACTTTGACATTATATATTAGAGATCTGTTGACTTTAGGCTATCAGAGTATATTGATTGTGATTGAGCCAGAACAATTGATAAGAGGAAATCAACAATAGGTTATGTGTTCACTCTTGGTTCAAGGGTAATTTCATGGTAGAGTAAGCTACAACTAACTATTGCTTTATCCTCAATTGAAGTAGAATACAAGGTAAGGGTTAGTACAGGTTGCGAGGCAATTTGGTTATGATTCATGAAGGATATTGGTTGATCTTCAACTTGACCAAATAACACCGACGTCATTTTTTTGTGACAATTAGAGTGTTCTCAAGATGGTGAAGAACCCAGTCTATCATGCTATAGCCTATAACTAAGCACATTGAAGTTCGCCACCTTTACATCAGACAATTAGTTGATAATGAAGACATTTGTCTTTATTATTGTCCTACAGTAGAATAAACTGCTTACATAATGACAAAACCACTTGGTAATGATAAGTATGCCCAGTTTAGAGATAATCTTGGAATTGTATCCAGTTTAGTCATTAAGAGGGGGTATTAGATTAATAAGATAAGATGTTCAATAAATGACACCAGTGTATTCTTGTTTTATCCAAAGTAATAGGCTGTAGTTATCTACTAGAATTACTGTTCGTTTAGAATAACAATTTGTTACCAACGGATCTAGTTTGTTAGAGGTTGCATTTGGCTACAAATTGAAGCTAATAAAATGTAATCAGAGCTGGTTAATGCAATCTTTAACACACTTCAAATGGTGAAGTACTTGTCACAATGTGCATTACACAATTATAACTATTCTACACATATGGGATATTGGTATCCCAAGTTTTTGGATGTTTATGGTTGAAAGCTCACAATAGTTGAACAATGGTGCAATTTACTACCTAAGTCTATGTTGATGGAAATTAGTACTCGTCCATCTATCCACATAAAGCTTGGCATAAATAGCTTAATAATCAGTTGTTGTAGTATGTGATTGTTAATAATGATAGACAATAGTGCACCCAATCTTTGTTAATGAACCACTGAGCTACTTGCTTTGCTGCAATAATGTTCTTTCATGGTATCATGATGACCATCTTGCTAAAGAGATCCACTACTACCATGCAAAAGTTGTTGCCCCTACTAGTTGTTGGTGATCCTTTGAGGAAGATGTAGTGGTATCCCAAGTTTTTGGATGTTTATGGTTGAAAGCTCACAGTAGTTGAACAATGGTGCAATTTACTACCTCTGTCTATGTTGAAGGAAAGTAGTCCTCATCCATCTATCCACACAGTGCTTGCCATAATAATCAGTTGCCGTAGTTTGTGATTTTTAATAATGATAGATAGTAATGCACCCAGTTTTTGTTAATGAACCACTGAGCTGCTTGCTATGCCGTAATAATGTTCTTTTATGGTATCATGTTGACCATCTTGCTAAAGAGATCTGCTACTACCATGCGGTAGTTATTTCCTCGACTAGTTGTTAGTAATCCTTCAAGGAAGATGCAGTGGTTGCCACTGTTAGTTGTTAGTAATCCTTCTAGGAAGATCATTACAATTGACTCTGACGGGTTTCTCAGGATTGAAGTGCTATATACTTTCCTTGCTTCCAACTTTTCGACTTTGATATGCCATAGAGGGGACAATTGCACACAAATCTTGCCACCATTTATGCCATCCTTGGCAAGTAATAATTCCTTTCTTCCCTCCAATTGCCTTGTGACTCTAATATGGCATGATTTGCTTTTGCATGAGAATTAAATTCGATTCTCTCCTTGGGGATTGTAGACTATGTTAAGCAAGTACAATATTCTGTCCTTCAATAAGTAATCACATAGTCCCAAGATTGTGGTGTTGCAAAGTTTTGGAAGATTGAGTGGGGCTGTGCAAGGTCTAGACATTGTGCAGATGCTTCTTTGAAGTTGTTGAAGCCAAACTAGTGGAATTGTGCAAATATAGTGTATTTGTTGTCGTTGGTTTTATGGATTTGATTGTTGGTGGTTTTAATAGGAAATTTACAATCTTATTGATGGTTTCCTTATGGTGCTTGATCATAATATTGAACTATTATAGGTATGTTATCCACTTCATATATCATTCTTTCTCTATCTTGTTCCGTGTTTAGAGAGATTGGATTGGTTATGGATGTTGTGCATGATTATCTCTTTATTGGGCAAATAATGTCTCGCTAGTGCTTGACAACATGCATTGAGATGAGGATCTCACAATCATATATTGAATACATCATATCTGCACCTAGAAAGGTTTTATAGTTCCATGTGATTAGTCTTTTGTGTTATATCAATACTATGGTCATGGCATGTCGAGAACCATCCACTTCAATCTCAAAATCTTGTTGAATGTTAGGTTGTGGAAGGACAATTGCAATCACTATTATGCTCTTGATCTCATTGAATGCTTCTTATACATGACTCTCCAATTAAACTAGACATGGTCACGATATAATGCATTGAGTGGGTACATAAATGGGAAAAGGGGGCAGTGATTTCTTGCAAGTAGTTAACTGATCTCATGAAACTTTGCAGGTCTTGAGTGTTTCTTGTTAGTAGCCGATCGACAATGATAAAATCTTTGTTAGTTCAATGCCCAATCCACTTTGGTTTACACAAAACCCAAGATAAACAAGTTCTTGCCACTTGATTATATATTTTATATCAACCAGTAGTTTTTTTTCTCTACATAATGTTGCAAATATCGCTTAGTTTGGTGCAAGTGCCCCAAGCACCCCTTGGTCTCACTAAACACAACAATGCCATTGAAATACACAACCACAAATGAGTCAATATACGGTCCCAACACTTCGCTCATCATCTTGTTGGATGTTGCAGGGGCACTGCTAAGATCAAATGTCATTACCAATCATTCAAACACTCCTTGTCTTGAATATTGTCTTCCAAGTATCTTTAGCCTTTCTATGAATCTTATGATATCCCATTTGAAATCAATCTTATTGAAAGATTGAGCTCCCTAGAGCTCATTGAACAAGTTATCTTCATGTGACAATGGATATTGGTTCGTGATGGTGAGCTCCATTGAGAAGTTGATAATCCATGGACATTATCCATGTTGCATCCTTCTCCAAATCCAATACAATGATTGGTTAACATGAAGAAGAACTAGGGCTAATGGATGCTTTATCCAACAAATCTAGAATCTACCTTTTTATCTCTTCTTTCTCAAGTATGAAGTTTTGCACAATATCTCATTAGGTACACTGTAGAACAACTTGTTGTAGGTGAATATTATATTTAATTACAACTTGGAGTCATACCGCAAAGTTGTGAGACTTGGGCTTGGAAAAAACTTGGCCAACTTTGATCTTGGAAAAACTCTATGACTTGGAAAAACTTGATTAAAGACTCAACAAAACTCATCAAAAAGAAGAAAACTCAAAATACAAGAACTTTTGTGCAAAAAAATACATTGACATTTTGAATTCACTAAATCTAGAAAGCAATAGGTTATCCATTAATTCATGTCATGAAGTATGATACCATAATATTTGATACTCGATATTTATTTCAAAAACTGAAACATAAATCAAATAACTTGTAATCCATTAAATTGTACCAAGTTCAACTACATAAATCATGACATTTTCAAATTCAAAATAGAAAATTCTCTAGTCTCAACTCCCATCTACGAGGATCTTTGGCATATGCTCTCAAAGATCTAGGTTTTGTAGCACTGGTCACTCCTAGTCCAATTGTCTCATGTAGAAACTAAGATGCTAGTGTGTTAGGTGTCTCAAATATCTGTGTCATAAAGATCATGAGTGTTTGTGTAAAGACATTCATCCTCCATAACCCAATTAGATCCAGATCAATTGGATCCATATCCTTTTATCCCAACTATTTTTTGAGCAAGTGGAGGTTGTAGTAAATGAAGACCAAATTGTCCAACTGCTCATGATCCGACTTGTTGTGCTTCTGCTCATGTTCCAACTTGTTGCATTCCTCAGTGTGGACGTGCTCAAATATTAACTAGCTACACTTGCAATTTGAAGCGTTCTAAGCTTGACTCAAAACTCTGATGGCAAATTCTTGTCGGCATGGTGTTTCAAATCCACAGTCTATCCACTGATGCCCTGTTATGAAAAAAAAGCAAAGATCACAATTTTTGCAGGGCAAAAGCTTGAAAAAAACCTACAACATATTTTATAAATTAAATCTTACCTAGCATTTTCTTGGCACGAAGTTGAACAAGTGAACAAAATCCAAAGATGCAAGTTGATTCCTTTTACAAATCTCGTTGCATATTGATCTTGTCTTAGATTGTGGGATTCGGGAACATCCTCTCAATGCAAACCATCACATCTCTCATCACCTGGGGATCTTTTTGAATTTTAGACACCTTATTACATGGTTCACTAGGATTGAGATATGCTCTTGCTACATGCAATGGTGAATATAGTTGCATGTCCCACGAATCAAAAATTCCCCACATGGGACCATATTTGGCTTCATCCCCCTTATACAAAGACCCAATGGCCTCTTTTGTCCTATCCATACCTTAATAAATATATCCCATTGGTGGGTTTTCTCCATCCATGATCCTCAACACTTACGCAAGAGGCTCAATGATGCTAACAGCCTTAATGAAGAATTCCCATAGATCATCTTTAAAAATTGACCTTGAAACATCCACTGCATTCAATTTTGTGTTCTCTTCCCAATGTAGCTATTTTTGACTAGCAAACATCCCATCTCAATGGAATGCACTTAGTTAAAAGACTTCACAATCGAGGAAAGCTTGTTGCAAATCATGTGATGGTTGGGTGAACTTCGTTATATATGTACTTGGTTATTCTTTTGCATTCATTAAAAATTCCTTGCTCCCATTCCAACTTACCGGTGTCCTTCAAAATCAAATCTATACAACGGGCAAAACATGGTAAGATATTTCTCACTGAGCAGTTTTCCATTTGCCACATCATATGCAGTGATGTTTTTGATTACTTGGACATGTTTTACCACAACTTCTTCAACAACCTTTGCCAGTAGTGAATACAATAGTTTTGCATTCTTGACATGTGATGATGCGTCAATAGATTTCAGGAACACTGTTCCTTTAGGGCATGCCACAAGGAAATTTATGATTGTTCTATCCCTTGCATTTGTCCACTTGTTTGACATAATGGTGCCAGTGGTTTCTGCCACAACTTTTCAAGTTCTTCCAACCTTTTCTTGATAGACTCTTAACTCCTCATCTAACTCTTTTCCCCTAATTGCACTATAAGTGGGGGAATTGTATCCGGGGCTAGTTGCTGTTGCAATAAGATCTACCATAGGCTGAAAATAAGGATAGTTTGGAAGTTAAATGGGAGGTTGTCTTGGTACAGAAACTTCCTCACTGCAATATTTACCTCCTTCCTCTTCTTTTCATTAAAACCCTCCAAGGATGGCTGAGCTCTCGGGGTTGTGCGAGATTGAAAGGAGGAGAGGTTATGGTTTCACTTGCAACATGTTTCCTATGTGATGAGCAAATACTGTGAGGTGGTATTTCAGATCTTCTACCACTTGTGGAAATTTCAAACTTCAACTTAGCTCTCTTTGCTTTTTCTATTGTGATGGTTTCCAAATCAACTTTCATTTTGGTTGTAACTTCTTCAGCGGTATGATCACAAACTATGACTTCTTTGCATGGGATTTGTGTTAGGTGGTGTTTCACTTTGTTTATGCCTCCATTCATAGGGTGGTTACAATATTTGCCCTTGACCTTCTTGTTATCATTCAGTTCTATTGGGATAACATGTTCCCATGCTTGGTCAAGACCACCTTGTTATCATTCAGTTCGATTGCGATAACATGTTCCCATGCTTGATCAAGCTGTTATTTCGCCTTATGAGCCATGGCTAGTCAAGATTCGAGACAAAGAAAATAGAAAGTTGTATGCTGATTCCTGAAATCACAAATGCAAATGAAAAACTAGAAAACAAAATGTCTAAAAATCAAAATTCCTTGTCCAAAAATGGAATGTAGTGGAAACGAAAGATCCAAAACATAGATTACATCACTCTCCAGCTTGTATTGGAACTCCAATCGGCAAATCTGAATGTTTTGCAACAAATCTCCAAGCATGAATAACTTAGTTCGCTCAGAAACGTTTTGGCCTTTCCAGACTCTAGTTGAAAACCTAGTTTATTAAAGGTGGAGTGAACAAATGGTGGTGAAATGGGGTTTCTTTTTGGGTTTTATAGCTTTAAGGTTTCACTAAATGTATTCTCCTCTTTTTTTCTCCCTCCAAAATTGATCTTTTAGCCTACTTTCCCTGACTTTTTACATGTGGTGTCTGCATGTTTTCGTTGGGGTCAAACTTGCAAAGTTTGAAGCAAGTTTTAGTTGAGTTTGGTGCGTTTTTAGGGGATTTCTTTGTAGCTGGTGAGTTTTTTTTTGTCTTAGATGAGTATGCGTCCTGAAATTACTTATCAAAACTTGGGTCTCTACATAATGTTGTAGCAAGTGATTGAACTGCTTCTATTCTCGTGATTCTCTTCTTGTGCTGAGTCTTTGTGCCACTGCATAGATGCGCAAGTCTGGTCCTCGGTGTTCCCACGCCAATTGGATAGTGTTAACAGATCTTCCTTCTTTGGTTGCAGAAGGAACAATGGAAACTATCTTGAGGCCTTGATGTGTCTCTAAGCTTTTAGATGAAATTAATGCATGGGGTGTTTGATCTTTTTGTGCTACCATTGAATATGTTTGTTCTCCTTTAACAAGTTTGTATTGGTTCTTTTGCTGTCTATAGATTGCATCATGTTTACACAAGTAACGTTGCCAAAAATGACATCATACACATCCAGAGATACTTACATTGAACTTTACTTCGTCAATGTAATCTATTGAGATGACAAACTTCACCTTGCACTCATGTTGGACACACAAGTCCTTACTTCTCGCTGAGCCAATCCAATAAGTAAGGATTAGGATGCGTGACAAGGGGAAATTGTGCTTCTTGACTGTTCCTTCTAAGATTAAGTCTTGCTGGCTGCCAGTATCAAATACTGTGGTGACGACTTCCTATCTTTTGGATCTTGTTGGAGAATAATATTTCATACTCTGCGACTAGGATGGACGATTGATATCAGATAAATGCTTTCAATCATAAAGTTAGGTACATATAACTTATTTTCTTAATGCTTCATCTCAGCAGACTTCTAGTGCTTCTTTAGATGAAGCTTCCAACATTTCTTTTTGAATGTCCTTTGCACTGACACTAGTTGGAAAATGTATGTTTTTCTTTAGTATAATGCTTTATACTCCAATGATTTGGAGTCCATCTTTTGTTGTGCAGTCCCTCTAACCGTGTTCCTCTGTACTCCTTTGTAACATTCTTCTTTCAATTGGTGGAATTGGCTTCCACCAATTGCTTTTCGCTTCTGTTCACTTTGGTTTACAACAAGTGACATCCACTGTGAGAATGTTAGACATCTGAAGCTCCTTTTGAACTTGGTGACTAATTTTGTTTCATCATCCATCATTTTGATTCAAATGGTGTAATGGCTGAATTCTTTAATATAGGCATCTGGTGATTGGTTCGACTTTTGTTGCAGTTATTTGTGATTGCTGTTGTTTCTCCTTCCAATAGTTAATGGGATAAAACTTGTCATTTGGAAGAAGTTTAATCTTGTTGCATGTCTTGGATTAAGTGGTGTTGAGTGTCTTCTCACACATAAGTTCTCCCACCAAAGCAAAGCTTCTCTGTAAATCCTTCCTCATTGTGAAGAAAACCTTGTCCTCATTTGTATGATCAAGTTTCCTCAACCAAGTGTTAAGTAATAAAACATCCATCTGAATGTCTCAAGGATGAATTTATATTTCAATCTCCACTTTGAGGTAGGATCCCTATTTTAGTTGTGGCAGCGAATTGGGAGTGTTGCTTGGCTTCAAAATTGATTTTTTCTTAGGAAGTCCATGAGAATATGCATTTGGAGTGCTACAATCATAGTTGTCAAGGACTATAGCATCAAAGTGATGCAAGTCACTTGTGCACTCAGATTTACTAGTCTACCATTGATGTTGGCAATTCTTTTCTAGAGGCCGCAATTTCATTTCTGCCATTTGTTTTCTGTCTCCTTTGTTAAGAGTGCATTTTCACTATAAACTATATACAACTTTTGCAATCACTTGCGAATTTGATGCTTTGATACTAATTTGATTTGAATGAGAGAAACTACAGAATGCATAACCACAACAACAAATTACAAAAGACCGACTTACCATACATAGTTCTAATCTTATGGTGTCAATCGATACTTGAACACAATTCCATAAATAACACACTGACACTAGCGCAAAGGTTTTGACCACAAACCAACTCCAAAATCCCATTAGTAGAGGAAAAGTGTACAAGAATTCATATGAACATCATGAAGCGATTAAATATCAACAACCCATACACAATTTCATCATCAATAAAATAGTCCATCTAAGGGAAGACAAAGCATTGTCTCCTATCATCTATTCATAGTTCATATAGTATAATACTATATAGAAAATAGTGAAGAGGAAGAGACTGGATTGTTGGAAGATGATCCTTTGTGATTGTTTGGAAATTCATGTAATGTCCTATTGAGTTGTCCAAGTGCCAATGTCCACAATGTTGTGTTGCTTCTTGCATAATGGTGCTGGCATGCAAGCTTACACGACAAAATGCTAGAGTGACTGAACTTCATCTTGTACGATTGGGTCATTGCATTGGATTATGTGACTTGGCTTCTAGCGTGTTTGCAACACAATGCTTTTTAACTCTTCGAATCTGTGCAGAGGCTCTCCACTGCAATTGCATGCCTTGCACCAATTTCTTGTGTGCATCTCACACTCATGAAGCTATGACCAACTATGAGCATTCATACTTAGATTCTTGTCGAACTTCTCCTTAGATTCTTGTTGAACTTCTCCTTAGCATGAGATCAAAATTGTCATAAACTTAGTCAAGCTCTAATATCATCTAGAATTATCTTTTGTTTGCTATATTTTTTGGCTAATACATAGTTAAGAACTTAAGAGCCTCAAATTAGAAATCCTAAATGGATGGAGCTAAAGATAAAACTTCTTAGGTTGACCTTAACCAGTCATTGCTCTTAGAGTGACAACCATTAATTATCATGCATGCCATTGTATTGTAAGTAATGCCTTACTTGCATTGTTGTAGCGATTTCCAAATCTAACTATACAAGGATTGATAGGATTAATTGCCATCTATGTTGCCAAAAACTACATGTCATCAAAAACAAGAAATGGGAAGTGAAATGAGAAACAGCAATATAGCAAGAGATGTAGGTTCAGAGTGTTTTGGGATAAGAAACACCCCTAACCCTTCACCCCTAGCACTATGCATATTAAACAATTCAGAGATAATAGTGGATCCAAATCCATTCAAGGCTCAAAAGTAGTACACCACATTTAGTGTGTCAATATCGTAAATCGAATTATGTTCACACCACAAGGTTTATGTGTCCTTTCTCTATTTTCCTTCATGTTTTTATTTAATTTTATTGTTGCTTTTTGGAAATGATGTCATAGGTAGAGAAATACCTAAGAAGCAACATATTTGTATTGTATCCGTCTTTTGACCATTTCTTAGAAAAATTATAACCATGCTGTACCATTTTTGGTAACAAAGATGGCCATTCAAATTTCTCATAGGCTGCATCAATATTAATTTTCATAAATAAAGAGTTTGCTTTTGGCTCTAACCCTTTCCATGCCTTATTAAATGGCCCCGTTATCATTAAGAATGTATCCTCTATTGAATCTTGCATGTTTTGTCCTTACAATTAGTGGTAAAATTTGCTTGATTTTAAGGGACAATACCTTTGCTTGAATTTTGTGTAATGCATTTAAAGAGTAATAGGTCTCCAACTTGAAATGAGCTTTCCAGTACTTTCTTTTGGGATGCGTTTAGTATCATCTTTATCATTGGATTTTCCCAATGACTAACTTCTTAAAGTTTTTTAGGTATAGACCTTGGGGATTATGAAGTTCCACAGTAGGTTGACTTTGGTTTTATGAAGTTCCAAAATAGATTTATAAAATTCACAAGGAAATCTCTCTAGCCTTGTTGGCTTTTTTCTTGCCACCATATTGTTGGTTAGTACAACAAAAGTGAATCTTGTAATTCCTCTTTGAGTTCTTCAAACAATTGTGTACCTATGAAACATGACACGGCCATATAGTTCTGTGTCCATGTCCAACATGTCGGGCACGTGACACGACCTGACATGTGTCCTAAAACACAAGACATGTTTTGGGCACGTGTCCTCTTCAAAAAAGCAGAGGAGGAGGAGGATGGATTGGGCACTGACACATGCCCTCTTAAAAAACGCAGAGGAGGATGGATTGAGTAGGATGGATTGGGTACAGAGGAGGATGGAGGAGAGAGCAGTGACATTGGTGATTTGCCATGGAGGAGGATGATTGGCAGTGGTCAGTACAACATCACTTATGCATTGATTGTTTTGTTAAATATAGTGCAGCTATGAGACCCATTCTCAGGGAGGATGGTACCCTAGTCAGCTAACTAGGGTAGAGTAAGACCCTAGAAGGTGCCCTAGGCCCCCCAGTAGTCTCTTGGGGTTCTTGTTCTGGGACCAAGCAAGTTGATGCCATGGCAAAGTCCCTAACACATGTTTAGGGCCTCTATATGCCTCTAGGGTTCTTGGTCTAGGACCAAGCAAATTCTTGGTATGGGACCAAACTAATCATGTAGGTTTAAGTAGAGACATTCTTGGTCTAGGACCAAGCATATTCTTGGTTTGGGACCAAACAAATCCTGCAGGTTTAAGCAGAGACATTCTTGGTCTAAGACCAGGCAGATTCTTGGTTTGGGACCAAGAAGTTCTTACAGGTACATTCCTGGTCAGTTAACTAGGTGGATCTTGGTCAAGTTGACCAAGATGATGATGTGTGATGTTCTCTCTCCTAATCGGTTATTGCTAGGTTGTTTCTCAAGGGACTGGCCACCCCTTGATGATGTCACTAGCACCTAACCCTTAGGAGTAGTACTGAGGACCAGAGGATCACATCATCTAGTTTGGATTTTCTCCTTATACAGTGATGATAAAGATGTATGGAACACACATGACAATATACCTTGAGAGAGAAAAGATTAATGTCCTTGGTTCTGTTGGTCCCCACCTTTATGGTACACCTTGGTCTTGTAGGTAAAAGAGGGGTTGTCTCCCCACCTTTATGGTTCACCATGGTCTTGTGGGTGTGGGGGTTGCCTTACCACCTTGTTGTGACCCATAGTTGACTTATGGTACTTTTGGTCTTGCCTCTTTTTTTTGTTTGACCCCTTTGAAATGATGACCTAACCTTATTGTTTTTATTGTTGTTATTTATGTGACCATTTGACCTTTGGTACCCTATACTAAGTCAACCTAATTTTATTTTATGTTTTTATTGGTAACCATCCTAAAAGCTAGGGTTGAAGGACCCTTCTAGATGTCCTTTCAAGTTATAAAAACAAGTCTTATCCTTTATTGTAACCCATCCAAGAAGAAAAATCTCAGCTCTGATCTTTATGTTTTGGCGTCAGGGTGTATGCTTCTAGGGTTTCACTACTTCATCCCTAGGCTATCAGGTCCAAGTTTAAGGGCTATTCCTTTCTATGCTGAACCATGAGATGTATTGGGCCGTAACCTCTTGCAGTTGACCCGTGGACTGTGTAGTGTCCCTCTTGCTGAACCGTGACCTCTTGCAGCTGACCCGTGGACTGTGTAGTGTCCCAATTGTTGAACCGTGAACTCTTGCAGCTGACTTGAGGACTGTGTGGTGTCTCTCCTGTTAGGCTGTGACTCTATGAAGCCGACTTGTGACTGTATTGGGTTGATCCAAGACCATTTTGCTGCTGGTAATATAGGCCGTGGGCTACTCTTGGATTGTTAGCTTGGACGTTATCCCTCTAAGGCTGCTAAACTTATCTGTGACTATGTATCCTAGTGGGCTATGACTGTGTTGATCTCTCCTAGCTAGGTCGTGGTTGATTTGACCTTACCTCTCTGGCCATGACTTGTTTGTAGCCCATCTTGAGCTGAGTTGTGGCTGTGTTAAGGCCTAAATGACATGTGTCTTCACACTTGGTGACTGAGATATCTTGTTTACTTATGTATGTATCTAACCTCAACCTACAACACTCTAACCTACTCTTTGTCAAGGCATGTCATCTGTTCCTCTGGTAACTTGTCCTTTCAGTGACAAGATCTGAACGTAAAAGTATCTGAGGATAAGGCTGATCCAAACAGTTCTAGACTAACATTATTACTGTTCTTTGCTAACTGGTATTGCTATTATTGCTTTATTTTTTGTACATTTCTATTATTCTTTTCATTAGTCATAATATTATCACTTTTAATGTTTTGTGTATGGCAATTGGTAAATCATATCAAGGACCAACTTTAACACAATGACGATTGGAGTGTTAAAGTTGAAAGAGATGAAAATTATGTTTTGAAGTATTACTTCAGTACTGTTCTGGATCTAGTTTTGTTTTATGCATTAAAGTAGAAAACCTTAATTTGCTTATGTCAAACCCTAACCTAACCAAAACTTAACATGTTCATCGACACCCAAGGTGGTCCTAGGCTAACCTAGTCTCAGTGGGATAATTTTCAAGTGAGCAACATGCTGACTGTAGAGTTCATTTTTGTAGAATCTGAGATAGATATTATGCCAATATTACTTCAAAAGACCTATCACAAACTGCCAGATTTGGGCATAATTCCACTAACCACAACTCTCAAGCATACCCCTGTTATAATCTTCACTGCCTGTTGTTTGAACTGTGTAAATATGGTAGAATTTGGATTAAGAGCCATCCATGAATGATAAATACATCAAAGTTTCTAGAGTGCTCCAATGGAAAACCTTTATATGTCATCAAATCACCGACATATGCTGAGTGCTACACCAATGAAAAAGCCAAATACAACCATAAATGCGAAAGTGCTCTAAGGAAATCTCACCATAAGTTACCCTATGTGTAAACCAAGTGTCATGAATAATCAATGCATAAGTGAAGTGGTACTTAAACAAATAGTCCTCTATTATTCTTGAGTGCTTGATCATGATTCATCATTGAATGGTTGAACCGTTGTTGTAGTAACTAGTTGTAATTTTGTAACTTGTATCATTGTATGATGTATCAATATTATGTAAATGTTCTACTTTTAAAAAAAAATGGATCTATATATATATATATATATATATATATATATATATATANCTTTGTGTCCCGTGCCATTATGTCATGTGACTTAGTTTTGAACCTAAAACGCCATTTTGTAGTGTTCTACAAATGCTCAACAGATGTCCGATTCTAAAGTAGCTCAGTCATGATTTGTTTGAAGTGCAAATATTCCTTTTAGCTATGTTCTTGGTTGTCCATGCCTTGAAATTGCTTGGTAGGTTTGTGCTGGTTCTTCACTATTGGAGGCTAGCTTAGATCTTGGATTCTTTGTCAAGGCGCGACTCTATGATCTTAGCAACTTGTCACTTCATAGCTTTTGCTTGAAGCTTTCCACTAAAAGGCTATGATAGGCAATGATTCCAGTTTTATGTTCACTCCACCAATTCATTAGCCACAACATTTTTGATAATATTGTTTGGTTGTTGCCACTTGTCTACCATACCCTCTAGGCTCAAAGGAAAGAGGTTGTTTGATCTCAGAGATTATTCCAACAGTTTATTAATCAATTATTGCCTTCTGGACGAAGGATGAGATTACGTATATTTTTAATTACACGGTTTGTCATAATCGATTAGTTTGTCACATTTGTTGTTGTTTGCAATGCCCAAGTAGTCACTTAAGTTTTTTTTCATGTAAACCTTTCATGTCTGTTGTCTTGTCTGGTTTGCTTTCTTCCTCACTTGCACCTAATCTGCCCCCTTTGGATGGTTTGCAACTTTGCCCCATCTTCTAGTCTCATTTAACTATGGACTTAGATTGCTTTGACATTGATATCTTTATATCTATGTCTATTGCCTTGGAAAACATGAATGCTATGAAAGCTAAGTCATATATTATACACAATGTGAGTCCCCTTCCGCTTGATATTGTTGACAAGATGATTGAGTAGCCTATTTGACACCCATAGGCTATAGTAAACTAAGTTGGGAGTCACTGTGATACCACTTACCATAGAAAAAGGTGTTTTACTTCTAAAAAATGGTTAGTTGGTATTGCGGGTTTCATGGTATTGCCCCATGGTATGGAGCTTTAGAGAAGAATAAAAGAGGGGAACCACCTCACTTGATAATCATGTTTGAAAATAAATCAATTGAGTGAGTCTGGTGAACAAGAGTTTTTGTTTGGGTTTGGCAAAACCCATCCATCTTTTGTTGGTTTCAGCTGTGAAAGACCCACCCTAGCTAACTATTGGGAATTCCTCCGGGTTTCCAATTGAGCATATTTGGCATTACATCTTCAAATTCAGGAGTATTGTCTTACTTGAGCAAATTTTCTAAGGAGGCCGAATTTATTGCCCAGGGCATCATTTTTTGAGGAAGCCGAATCCATTGATTGGGGCATTATTAATTGTGAAGGATGATTTCTCTGAGTGTCGAGTCACTTCCAGGCATCATCGCTCAAGTGGAGGTTGATTTATCTACAACCCGGATTCACTACCTGGGCAATGCCATTTTGTGGAAGCTTAGTTCATCTTCCAAGGTCAAGTTTGCTTCATTTGAGTGAGTTCCAGTCAGAACTGAGGGAGGGTGAGTCTCTTGTGTGGAGGAGGCCGCGTTTTGAAGAAGCCATATTCTGATTGGGGGAGATCCGAATCTCTTGAGGGGTCGAAGCAACAAATGAAGGCCGAGTTCAGCTTGGGTAAAACAAGTTGGACACTTACTTCCAACTTAACCAAATGATGGAGGTAGAGGCAATTAAATTTTCCACGTTATACCTGGATGGAGGAGCTCATGAGTGGTGGTACCATGGGCTTGTGACACTTGGACAAGCTGGCATCACATCTTACGTAGATTTCACCCAGAGGTTGATGATCCAGTCTGACAAGAAGGATCTTGAGATCCACTTCAGAGAGCTGGCCCAGTTGAGACAGACAAGTACACCAACAACATACAGTACATAGTTCTAGAGGATGGCAGTCATGGTGATCGATAAATCTAAATGGAGGTTGTTGATGCTATTTACAGAGGGATTGACTAAACCCTTGAGGGGTTGGGTGAAGGCCTTTAGGCCTACCATATTACAAGATGATGCCATTATGAGGGCCTATGACATGGAGGATGTTGTGTCCAAGAAGGCACCAACGAGACCCTTTATCTCACAAAAGGGTAAGAAGATGAAGCCTCCCTAGAGGACATGGACAGGGAATGACAGGATGGATGAGGAGACCTAGAGAGAGTTAAGGAGGAAGAAGCTTTGCTACAATTGCAAAGAACCTTGGGAGCCAGGCCACAAATGCATGGACAAGGGCAAGGTGCACTACATTGAGGTACTCTCCAATGATGAGGACAGTGGTGAGGATGAGACACTTAACATATAAGAGGGTGACCCAAGCAGGGAAGATCCACCACACCTTGAGATTGTCAAGCGACCATGGTTATAAGATGGTGCCAAGAATATAACCATCACTACACTTTCAGTAGTTCCCAGGTACTATACTTTTAGGATTAGGGGCATTTTGCAGGGACAGAGAGTTACAACGTTGATCGATGTTGGGGCTACCCACAACTTCATAGATGCAACTTTGGTCTTTAGGAGGTGCATTCCCATAGAGGAGTTTGAGGGGTTCAATGTAGTAGTCGTAGATGGGTACAACATGACTTGTACTCAGAGGATCAAAGGATTGAGTGCGACCATGGGAAACTATACGTTGACCGATGACTTCAATGTTGTAGATCTGGCAGATACCAATATGGTATTAGGGGTCCAGTGGTTATACTCACTAGGAGACTTCAAGATAATGATGGTGCTTTTGGACAAAGGGGGTTAGCGAGTTGTTATGAGGGGTATGTTGACAAGGGTTCCCAAGATCATGTCCAATAGACGCATGGAGGCTATCATCAGGCAGGGTGGCATAGCATGGGCCATAGAATGTATGATCACCACATAGGGGACATCACAGGGTCACCAACCATACCATGTAGACATATGAGAGGTGCTTGGGAAGCACGAGAAGGTCTTTGGGCCACTACTGACAGGAAGACCACCTAACAGGGGATTTGAGCACGTCATTGAACTTGAGGAGGGGGCAAAGCTCGTGATTACCACACCATACAAGCATCCAAAGAAGTTTAAGGATTATATAGAGAAGGCCATACAAGAGTTATTGGATATGGGATTCATCAGGCATAGCTCTAGTCCTTTCGCTTCTTCCATGGTATTGATGAAGAAGAAAGATGGCACGATGAGGATGTGCATCGATTACATAGTCCTGAACAAGAAGACCATTAAGAATTGATACCCAAGATCGATGAGTTGATAGATGAGCTACATGGGGTAGTATACTTCTCGAAGATTGATCTTTGATCGGGGTACCATCAAATCCGGGTCAGAGAGGAAGACATCCATTAGACAACATTCAGATGTCACTATGAGCATTATGAGTTCTTAGTCATGCTTTTCGGTTTGACTAATGCACTAACCACCTTCCAGTCATGTATGAACCATATCTTCAACAAACAATTGAGGAAGTTCCTATTGGTATTCTTCGATGATCTTTTGATCTACAATAGGACTTGGGAGGAACATTGAGGCATGTGGAGGAGATTCTCAACATCATGGAGGAGCAATCCCTATTTGCCAAGGAGGCAAAGTGTGAGTTTGGTTTGAAAGAGATTCTTTATTTGGGGCATGTGATTAGTGCTCAGGGGGTACATGTGCATCGGGAGAAGATCTAGGCGATAGTAGATTGGCTCACACCAAGATCACTTATAGAGTTGCGAAGGTTCCTCGGGTTATGCAACTATTACAACAAATTTGTGAGAGGATTTTCACAACTTAGTGCACCATTGACAAATCTCACTAGAAAGGGAGCCTTTCGATGGTTAATGATGCGCAAAGAGCATTTGATAGGATGAAAGGGGCACTGAGCACTTGCCCGGTGCCAACATTGCTTGACTTCTATCAACCATTTGTGTTGGAGTGTGATGCAACCAGAGAGGGGATTGGTGTAGTGTTGATGCAGAATCGACATGCAATAGCTTTCGAGAGTCGAAAGATGAGGGAGCCAGAGAGGCTCTACCCCATCTATGACAAGGAGATGTTGGCCATCATGCATGCCTTGGCCAAATCCCGATAGTATTTGGTGGGAGGACACTTTCTGGTGAGGACTAACCACAATAGCTTGAGGTACTTTTTAGAACAGAGAGACTTGAGCAAGGGACAACCAAAATGGGTTAGTAGTAGGATTTTGACATAGAGTATGTCAAGGGTAAGAAGAATGTAGTTGCTGACACCCTTTCTAGGAGGCTTGCAACCATCTCCATGACAAAGATCTCAGTAAATTGGAAGTCCATTCTCTTGGTGGAATACTACAAGAATACATTTGCTTGTGAGCTAGGGCATCATTCATGATGACAAGTACAGAGTAGTGGTTAACATAATCTACTACAAGGATAGGATCTACCTTGTTCCTGAGTCCACACTCAAGGACAAGATCTTGAGAGTAGTTCACGATGCACCATTAGCAGGGCACCCATGATATCTGAAGACTTACAGGTAGGTGTGGGAGGAAGGGTTTCAAGGAGGATGTATTATGGTATGACTTGTCAGCAGAACAAGTTAGAGGCTGCACATCTTGTGGGATTGCTTCGACCATTACCCATTCCAGAGCAGAAATGGGAGAGCATCTCCATGGATTTTATTACAAAATTACAAAGGGTACAGGGTAGAGATTGCATCTTTGTGGTGGTCGACAGATTGACCAAGTTTGTGCAGTTCTTTGCCATTACTACAGATTACAACGTAGTTAGCGAGGTGGCATATGAGCTAGAGTTGCATGAGGTAGTAGGATCCACTACATCTTCCATGTATCTTGCCTCAAAAAAGCATTGGGGCAACGAGTCACCACTTCGACATATCTTCCTCTATTAGACGAGGAAGGATAGTTGGTTTTGACTCCGGAGAGGATTATTGATGTCAGAGAGAGGAGATTGAGGAGCTGGGTGATTAGAGAGTATTTGGTTAGATGGAGAGCTTTGCCTGCAGAGGTTGCGACAAGGGAGGGAGAGCATATATTACAACATCTCGCATTGGAGTTGCTTGAAGACAAGCAATCTCGGGAAGGGAGAACTGTGATGTCCCCTTTTGCTTGATATTTCCGACAGGATGACTGAGTAGCCTATTTGATTCCCATAGGCTATAGTCAACTAAGTTGGGAGTCATTGTGATACCACTTAGCTTAGAAAAGGTGTTTTACTTCTAAAAAATGGTTAGGTGGTATTGGGTGTTTCATGGTATTAACCATGGTATGGAGCTTCAAAGAAGAATAAAAGAGGGGCAACATTTCACTTGAAAATCATGTTTGAAAATTAATCTATTTAGTGAGTTTGGTGAACCAGAGTTTTCGTTTGGTTTGGGCAAAACCCATCCATCTTTTGTTGGTTTTATTGGTGAAAGACCCACCCTAGCTAACTATCGAGAATCCCTTCGAGTTTCCAATTGAGCATATTTGGCATTACATCTTCAAATTTAGGAGTATTGTCTTACTTGAGCAAATTTTCTAAGGAGGTCGACTTTATTGCCTAGGGTGTCATTTCTTGAGGAAGTCGAATCCATTGATTGGGGTATTATTACTTGTGAAGGTTGATTTCTCTGAGTGCCGAGTCATTGGTAGGCGCCATTGCTCAAGTGGAGGCCGATTATCTACAGGTCGAATTCACTACTTGGGCATCATCATTTTGTGGAAGCTGAGTTTGTCTTCCAAGGCCAAGTTTGCTTCAATTGAGGGAGGTCTGATCGGAACTAAGGGAGGCCGAGTCTCTTGTCTGGAGGAGGCTGAGTTTTGAAGAAGCTGTATTTTGATTGAGGGAGGTCCGAATCTCTTGAGGGGTCGAAGCAGCAAATGAAGGCCGAGTTCATCCTCCCTCAGACAGTCGCCGGTCGTTAAGGGAAGCCACAAACTCTAAAAGGAAGGGGACGAGATCATTGTTGAAGATCAATTTCTGTCTATAGAGGCCGAATTCATCTACAGCAGCAGTTGGGGAACATTGTCAACATCACTTTCCAGGTTTCACTATGTTAAGTGTTTTAGTTCATGGTAGCTACTATAGCAGTCATTAATTTATTGTATTGTTACTATCCACTTCCATAATAAAATGCCAACGATGTTCTTCCTATTTCATGTGCAACTGGGATGAACACATTATGTCTGACAAATGTTTTGATTCAATGGAAAATTGCTGAAGAAGTTATAAATCAATGTAATGCAAACCATTTGACAAAAGTACCCAACCAACATTAGCAACCAAACCACAGCAATTTTACAATCCACATAGTCCGGGACATTACACACAATCACAAGAGTTGCTGATGTGAAATATATTCCTAAGAGTATGAAGCGTGGCATAAATTTTACTAAGTCATCCATAAAACAATCGACATCTGCATTACAGTAACCAGAAGCTCCAAGCTGCCTTCTTACAAAGCCATACATTTCCAAATTCAGCTGCTCTGCTATCAACAGTTGTACCTTATTTTACAACAATTGCCACTGCCATCAATCAAGCCTGTTAACCAATCCCTGGCAGAGGACCAATAAAAAATACCCTATGACTCTACCTGCAGGATTTCAGTTACCAAAAATTATTGTACATGGTGAGTTTAATTAAATTGCTTTAGACTTTTTGCTTTCCAAAGTTGAACCTCTTGACTGAAATTTCTGCCATGTTAATATTAGTGATCTGTCTGAGACATTCCCCTTGACATATCTTTTGATTTTTTTGCCTCTTCAAGAAGAATTTCTGCATTTGTCTGTCCATAGATCTCTGTTCCCTTAACGGAAATGTCCCTAGTGTCCTGCCTTTCTTATGAAAGCAACCAAGAGAAGGCTTCAAAATCTAGGGTTGAAAAAAGCTTCTCAGCAGCCTGTTCAGATCTGAGAGCTTGAATAGATTGTTTTCGGTCATGAAATAGAAATTATGTATTATTCCTTGCCAATGGTCCTTGATGTTAGCTTGTTGTGATTTTTGCAGAGAATCTTGTTAGATCATTTTCATCAATATGGCCTTCTGTTTTAGTGCTACAATATATGTCGACTCTATCTCCTGAACCAATTGTGGGGCCTTTCAAAATCTTGAGCAAAAGCTTCCAAGATGCCTCTGTTATTTTTCACTGTGCAATTGTTGTTCTAAGAGGTGCTTTGATGTTAGTTGTCCCTGCTTTTACACATTCTTTCCTGTATCACTGACCAAAATCGACTGTGAAGATCGTAGGGTGGTTCAAAATTGGCAACACAGCTTGCATATTTGTAGTTCCCTGTTAAGCTACTCTGTTTCATGCAGTCAATTTTTTTATTTCATCCAAGAGATGGCTTGGTTTTCAGTTCACGTTCTTTTGATTCAATCACTCTCCAACAATGCTTTAGATATGGAGAGATCATGCTGATTTTATCTTTAGGTGTTGAAATGGTTTCTCCAGTTAATCATAGCCTAGCCCATCATCGACAATTGATTAGTGAAGAGTTGGTTTGAAATGGAAAATATTTCTCTAGTCATCTGCGTGAGTCTTAAAGTGGACCCTGAGGGTAGTCTTTTTCTCATACGATAGATAACATGGTTTCTTTTGCTCTTCAAACATCAGACAATTTGGTTCTCAGTCTAATGCTTTAGGTGTTGTAATGTTTTCTCCTGTGAATTATAACTTATCCTAACATTAACAATTGATTAGCGAATAGCTGGTTTAAAATGGAAAATATTTCTTAGTTATCTACATGTGTCTTAATGTGGACCCGAGGGTAGCTTTTTTTCTTGTACATAGACAATATGGTTTCTTTTTCTCTTCAAACATTAGAAAAGTCTGGTTCTCATTCTAACTTTACTGATAAGGGTCCATATGAGATTTGGACCCTGCCTTCATTTCTTCAGGACATGTTAATAACGAATTTTCCAGTCTCCTAATTATCTTAGTGGTCTTCATTTAGAATTATTTATACTGGGGATTCCTTTCCATACTAATCGATCTCGATACCTGAAGCAGTTGTGTCGGACACTTTCCTGTGATGCAGTATAATGTCTTGAATACACTTTATCCAAACAAATGTTAATCAATCCAGGAGTCTTATCTGATGGAATCTCACAAACAGGGATATTGAATCAAAAGTTACAACAATCCAGGAGTCTATCTGTTGGAATTCCTCAAACTTTATATTGAATCTAATAAATACCTTTCTGAAAGTCATATTTAATAAGGAGCATCAAAGGGAATTGCAAAGTCTTTTGTGGAAGAGGATGCTAACTGTAAATATCATTAAACATGAAAGAATGGCTAATATAGAATTTGAATAGCTTCCTTCTCCACCCAGCCTCCCCCTCTGGGAGACCAATTGATCTCATCGAGACCAGTTCGGAGTTGCCGAACCACACATCAGTCAATTCATTCTCATAGCGTTAGAGGGATCAGGCCTGGTCAGATCCAGAGCAAGGAGCCTCCCGCCTGTCAGATCCCCTCACAGGCCCAGCGAGTCGCCATTGATCTATCCAGAGTTTCTTTCCTTTGGCCTTGGATGCTAGGAGTATTCCTTGCGTCTACATTCCCCCAGGGTAATACAGATGGACACCCCGATGGCTTCGGAGTGCCCTGACAGCGAGCAGATGCCTCGTTTGCCACCCTCGCCCTCAACCATCAGACCCAAGAGATCTTGACATCATTGGACTCATCTCCAGCTCTCTCATGCGATCTTCCCTTGATAGGGTCTTGAGGATCCTGAGTTGTTTGAATTGTCCAGTCTTGGATAAACTCACTATATATATATTTTGCATTTTTGCATTTCCGCATTCTGTACCTTTGATACGGATATATACATGTTTAAGAGGCTGTAATACTGCTTGTATCTTTCTTTATTTTAGTTTATCTTAGCTTTGCCATTTTCTAGGAGTTGCGTTTGCACTCCCACATTGTACTCAGACTGGATGTATCGTTTAGTCTCATTGACCTACTTTTGTGGTCATTCATTCAACATTAATAAAATTATTTTATCTTATCTTACCCCCTTACCCCCTTGGTTCATTCTTGCTAGTCACAACAATCTGAAGAGAGGCCTTACCATTGTGATGGCTGAGCTGTTTGTGAACAAAGAGAGAGTGGCCATAGCTGGCCTCCTCTGCATCCTCCTCAGGAGAAAAGTACCCAGGGACTGCCACAACTATCTCTGAGGGAGAAAAGTCCACTGAGCTGGAACAAGGTAATGATGGGTGGGAGCCCATCGTTACTAACCTGGAGTCTGGCTAGTTTATAACTGCTTCTGTTTGGACTGCATGGGTTAGTTGGGCCATGCCTGTGCTTTTAATATCTATATTTTAGATGTACATCATTAGGCCTTCAAGGCAATTTTATAACTTGAGATGGGCTGTTTTGCTTTCTAGACTTGAGTGACTATCCCTTGCGGTGGTTGCTGCATCTGCAGCCCACCTTTTTTTGGCATAAAATGCTCTTTATTTACTTATCTTATTCATTTTAAGAGTCAAAAGGAAGCATTTTAGTGAAAAACGAAAAATCTCCACGTGAAATTTTGGCCCAGGAGTCTGCTTTTAATATCTATATTTTGGATGTACATCATTAGGCCTTATCTATAGCTATTTTTATATTTTGAGATGGGTTGTTTTGCTTTCTAGACTTGAGGAGTGACTATAGCTTGTGGCTGCTGCATCTGCAGCCCACTTTTGTTTGGTATAAAATGCTCTGTATGTACACATCTTATTCATTTTAAGAGTTAAAAGGAACCATTATAGTGAATAAACAAAAGTCTCCACGTGAAATTTTTGTTATAGGATTAGAAACTTAGAGATCAGAAGGAAAGCTAATATTCTATTCTGTATGCAGGGGAAATGGCACTTCTAGTTGAAGGGTTGGGAGTAGGAGGTGACACATCTATTGAAGAATACATAATTCAGCCTGCTGAGGATCTGGGGGATGAGCATGAATCTGTCTCAGAATATGGCCAAATCAAATTATATGGGCCAGAAGAGGGTCTTTCTTGGGTTGCCAAGCCAATCACAAGTGCTACTGGAACCCAGGGGTTTCTCTCTAGACATGGTAGTGTGGAGACACAAAGTGTACCGCTTATGGATCCTATGGTCACACTTTTTGGGAGTCTTCGCAGTGTTACAAATGAGCATCTACCTGAAGCTGGCAGCATGCGCAGCACTATCTTTCCTGAGCTGGGGAGCATGTGGAATGTAGCAGAACGGCAAGATGATGGAAAGAACGATCAGTGGGACGTAGAAAGTGTTCAAAGAGGTAATGCAGGTGAGGGTTATGGTTCAGATGATGCTGCAGGTGATCTTGATGAAAATCTCAACAGTCCTCTACTTTCTAGACACGCCAGTGGGAGGTGGGACCAGGCAGCGCTCTCACGTGCAGACTCTGTACAAAACTCTGTTTCAAACATCCTATTTAGAGGTAATTCCAAAGATGTGAAGGAGTTGCCACCTATTCCTCATGGTAGTACAATGAGCATGCATCGTCATAGTAGTGTTATAAGTGGACAGCATGGTAACATTGCTGAGTCATTTGGCAGCACGGGTATTGGTGGTGGATGGCAGTTGGCTTGGCGCTGGACAGGACCAGAGGGAAGAGAAGCAAGACCCGAGGAGGGAAGTTTCAAAAGAATGTATCTACATCAAGAAAGTGGCATCCAATCTCACCGGGCTTCTATGATGTCACTACCAAGTGTAAATGCTCCAGGTGAGATGGAACCCATCCAAGCAGCAGCCTTAGTTAGTCAACCGGCACTGTATGGCAAAGAGCTGTTGCAAGAACATCCGGTAGGACCTGCCATGGTACATCCTTCTGAAACGGCCGTCAAAGGTCCTAATTGGACTGATCTCTTTGAAGGAGGGGTTAGGCGTGCTTTGATTGTGGGAATAGGAATCCAAATTCTTGAGCAGGTAATAAAGTCGAGAGGCTTTTCTTCTGATGCCGATTTCTGGTTAGCTTCACTTATTATATTCCGATTCTGTTTATTTTTGCAGTTTGCTGGTATAAATGGAGTTCTATATTATACACCTCAAATTCTTGAAGAGGCAGGTGTAGAGGTCCTTCTGGCTAATATGGGCATAGGGTCGGACTCGGCATCACTTCTGATCAGTGCAGTAACAAGTTTGTTGATGCTTCCATGTATTGGAGTTGCCATGTGGCTTATGGATACAACTGGTAGAAGGTAAGTCTGAAACAGTATCACTCATAAGAGATTGCAGTTCTTGCAAGTGGTTTTTATAATTAAAATTCTTATTCCTAACTTTGAATGCCATAACTGTGTGCAGAACACTTTTACTTACAACTATGCCTTTTTTAATTTTCGCACTTGTGGTTTTGGTGGTGTCAAACGCTATCACAATGGGCACTACGGTTAAAGCTGCTATATCATGTCTTGGTGTAGTTGCATACATTTGCCTTTTCGTCATGGGCTTCGGACCAATACCAAATATCCTCTGTGCAGAGATATTTCCCACCCGTGTTCGTGGCGTCTGTATTGCAATATGTTCCTTGACATTTTGGATTTGTGACATCATTGTAACCTACACTCTTCCTGTATTATTGGACTCAGTGGGTCTTACAGGTGTATTTGGCATTTATGCAGCAGTCTGCTGCATTGCTTGGGTGTTTGTGTATCTAAAAGTTCCAGAGACGAAGGGAATGCCACTGGAAGTTATATCAGAGTTTTTTGCAATGTCTGCAGTGAAGAAAGAGCCTGCCAAAATTCCATGAAAATCATAACGGTGTGGAACCAAGTATTATGGTGTTAAATGGCGATTAATTTAGGATGAGATACAGGCAGAGCAGTTGGGGATTGCCGGTTTTATGGATCAAATGCCAATTTTCCAATCATACCTAGGGTTCTAATTCTTTATTCTACTATGTAAACCGAAGGATAATCATTATTTAATCCTCATTAATGCAGTATTATTTCTTGCTTGGTTTTCTCCCAGTGGGGCAAGCGTTAAGGAGAGATTGTAACGTACCTACCATGGAGTTTAAAATTTAATTTGATAACAGGTAAAAGATGCAAAAATTTGATATAGCAGGTAAAAGATGCAAAAATTGATGTCAATCAAGGATCCGGATGTTTGAATGCTTGATTGCCAAGGGAGTGCAATGTTTACACTTTTACCTCATGCAGAGATTTTATGTAAGATTGACTGTTTTTATTTGTTTGCATTCATTTATGGTAGTACTACTCAACAAGTGCACTCCTGTAGGGAGCTTGAAGCCTCAATTTCAAACTCAAGTCGGTTTCTGTATTAGACACTGCTGAAGTTGCCTAATCACATAGGAGTGGAAAGTACAAACGCAAATATGATCAACACACAAAACAGTAATAATGCCAAACATATTTGCCTAATTTCAATATCCCATCCCATACTATATTACATGCTTTCCGGTTGCAATACAGTAATAATGGCCAACAGATTTGGTTAATTTCATTATCCCATCCCATATTATATTACCTGTATGCTTTACTGGTTAAGGAGTTGTGTATGTAATATTTGATTTTAGGAAAACCTCGCGAGGAAATACAGGAAAACCTCGTGGGGAAATCCAGTGGCATCATGAGTGAACCTGTCGGTGTAAATTAGTACGTCCAACTTAGGGAGATTCAGACTGGACACGTGGGCATGGAATTAGCCAAATCTCCAGTAATATTTTCAACAAGTGATTGAATTAAATCTTTTAAGCTTAAATGATTATTTTTAGCCCAATTTCCAGCAATGATAATTTTTAACAATGGATTGAATCAATCTTTCAAGCTTAAATGATTATTTTATCTATCTATCACGGTTGGCATTTTTTCCAAGAAATATTACACATACGTGCAAGTACTCGATTGATACGTTCAATGCCCCGTAAATGGAGTGCAAGTACTTGACAATGAAGGTACCTCTGATTTCCAACTCAATGAGGTCATTATATCTTTTTTGACAATGAAGGTACCTCTGATTTCCAACTCAATGAAGTCATTATATCTTTTTATATGTTCTCTGGTGTCCAAGAGTCATACATTATATATTTCAAATTGTTTCAAATATTCAAACAAGTTCATTATTTTTCAATATGTTTCAAATATTTCAATGCCTCTAAATGAAGTGCAAGTACTTGACAATGAAGGTACCTCTGATTTCCAAGTCAATGAAGTCATCAATTATTTCCATGCCTGTAAATGGAGTGAAGCCTGTAAATGGAGTGAAGGTACCTCTGATTTCCAAGTCAATGAAGTCATCAATTATTTCCATGCCCGTAAATGGAGTGAAGCCTGTAAATGGAGTGAAGGTACCTCTGATTTCCAAGTCAATGAAGTCATTATATCTTTATATATAATGTCCTCTGGTGTCCAAGATTCTTACATCAACCTTTATATATTTCACTATGTTTCAAATTGTTTCAAATATTTTCTCCACAAGTTCATTATTTTTTTAATATGTTTTAAACATTTTCTTTACAAATTCATTATATTCTATAAGTTTATTATTTAGTTAGTCTAAATTCATATTCTATAAATTTATTAGTTTATTATTTAGTTAGCCTAAATTAGAGATCTATTAAACATTCAAATCCATGAAAAAATAGTTAGTAATACAAGTTTTATTAAAATAAACTCGTTTATTAGTTTATTATTTAGTTAGCCTAAATTCATATTACATAAGTTTATTAGTTTATTATTTAGTTGGCCTAAATTCTAGATCTATTAAACATTCAAATACAAAATCCATGAAAAAATAGTAATACAAGTTTTTAGCTCAATTGGTAAGACGTGCGCACACTCTCTTGGTTCAGGGAGAGGTCACGGGTTCGAGCCTTGAGTCCTCTGGGGGTTAGGTCTTTTGCTAGGATGACCGGCGGTTTACCACCTCTACCATCCACGAATGTTGGGAAGTATTGCTGGGTTTCCCGTGGATCTTTCCATCTGAAAAAAAAAGTTTTATTAAAATAAACTCAAGATCTATAAAATCCAGCCAAATACAAAATCCATAAAAAATAGGAGATCTATAAAATCTAGCCAAATACAAAATCTTTGAAAAAATAGTTAGTAATACAAGTTTATTAAAATAAATTCTAGATCTATTAAACATTCAAATACAAAATCCTTGAAAAATAAAATAGTTAGTAATACAAGTTCATTAAAATAAATTCTAGATCTATTAAACATTCAAATACAAAATCCTTGAAAAATAAAATCCAACAGTGAAATAATTTAAACTTTTTATATTTAGTAATAATACTTTTTATTTACTAAACAATAGAATTTTAAGTTTATTAAATTAAAAGTAATATAAATTTACTACACAAGTTTATTATAAAATTATTATAAAATAAGAAGAAATATGAATTTGTCACAATAAATTTATTTACTTAGCTTATTAAATTTGGTACAAAATTATTTGTAGTATAAGTTTATTATTTACATAACCATATAAGTTTTTAAGTTTATTATTACATAGAAAATTGAAAATAAGAAGTTAATTTTTTTAAAGATATTAAAGATATAAAAAAAAATAAAAAAAAATAGAAGCCTATTAAATTAAGTATACAGAAAAAATATTTAGAAAAAAAATTAAAACCCCAAAATTAAAAAATAATTAGAAATTTTTTAATTAAAACCCCAAAATTCCTTTTTAAATGAGGATTCATGATATTTTAATAAAAATCTCAAAATCTTTAAATATTCATACTAATTTATTATTCTTATGTTTTCTATGCTTAAATAAAAAAATATAAACTCCAAAATCAATTTGTTTTTTATATTTTCTATACATAAAAAATATAAATTCCAAAATCAATTTGTTTTTTATACTTTCTATACATGAAAATTAAAAAAAATCTAAAGCCCAAGATCCAAACGTCCTGCCTAAAGATCAATGGTATCTTAATAAAAATGTTATTACAATCCCTTAAAGTTCCATGCTAATTTGTTTCCTTGTGTTTTCCATGCCTATGCATTTTCAATTTTTAAACATGGTAATTTGTTTTTTTGGGTAACTTGGCATTTTTTATTGGTTTATTTGTTTATTAGTGTAATGGAAGTAATGATTTAATGGTTTTAAAATGAGTAAATTATGGTTTATATGTGAATTGAAAACAATTACTTAATTAGAGAAATGAGAAAGCAAAGTTTTTGGTGATTTACTTAGTCTATTTTCGAGGAAGAAATAAAAAAAGAACATTATGCAACCTAATGAACCTTCTAACCCAATGCAAATTACTCTCCGAAGAAAAGTTCAACTAAGTAAACTCTCCAAAGAGCATGCCTTATGGATTCCGAATGGTTGGTGACCCAATTACAGTTTTATGTAGCTAACTAGAGGCTCAAATTTGGCATCGTGAATGAGGGAGTGACCCAAATGTGTTGCCAAGAATTTACTATAGCAATCTATTCAACCATAGGAGGAAAACGCCAACGTCTAGGTTAAGGGAACCCTTTCATTTACTAAGCATTAAATGGGAGATAAAAACCATGCATTGAGATTGTAGCAAGGGAGCTTGAAGGAACTTCAACACATGTCAGTCATCGCAATGATGAGTTGGAGGACCTTGGTGTCATCATAACATAAGAGGACCTTGATGTTGTTATAAGGTAGGTTGGGATGGCTAATGAATGGTGCAAACTCCACACAACGATATTTGAAGGGATATTTGTATGGTTAATGTGAAGTGTGAAACTTGCACATTGTATTATACGACACAATAGGAGTTTGCAATCATGGACTAAAAAATATCAACTTGTTATGAAAGATAATTATAAGGCATAAGTTAGTGGAAGGAAAAGAGGGAACAAGTCCACAACATTAGACACACAAGCATGCATGGAGATGTCCAATGACAAGGTTAACATGAACAAATGCCTTAGAAACAAGGAGGGAATTCCCATGTGACAAAGCTAAGCTTGTAAGCAACATAGTGATCCATCTCACCCTCATGTTGATGCAAAGAACTACGCATGTACCATACTCCACATTGATGTTGATGCAAATAACTACATATGAGTGTATGCTAGTAACAATGGAGAAAGCAAAAGGAAAAGACAAACAATGATGACAAGTAAATGTGCTAGGAAGAAGAGGGCAAAAAACAAATTTGACTGATTTAACTATCACATGATCAAGTGAACAACAATGAGAATATGAAAGTAGAGGGAAAGAGAATAGAATAGAAGAGAGCAACTAGTAGAATATGAAAGGAGAGAGAGAATAGAATAGAAGAAAGCAACTAGTAGAATATGAAGGGAGAGGGGGAGAGAATGTAATAGAAGAAAGGAACTAGTAGACTGTGAAAGGAGAGGGAGAGATGATATAATATACTAGAATTATATTTTATGAGTGCCCATGAGAGCAAGTGACATGGGATGAAGATTACATCATTGTATTGCTACACTTTCGAAAAGTAAATGTGTAGTTATATGTAAAGAGGGATAGAATCCCAATAGAGAAAAAAACATGGGAATGAATACTTATATGTGTGGGTGAAACCTCATGTTCCACTCTCCTCCATAGTTGTACTCATATTTATGCCTCATCTAGGGACGTTGGTTGATCCTAGGAGCTTATTCATATGGTTCATCATCACGGTGGCTCGTCTCCTAATGATCTCTAATTGGTTGGTCTGAAACAATTCTAACTCATTTATTCCTCTAGTTTCATTCCTCCATTGACGTGGTTGTAGTAACCACAACCAATGAGGAAAATTTGCTTTGTCTTAATCTCCCATGATCCACATATTTGGCACGTTTTGTGTTCCCAACCTTATTTTGGTACCACAACTTGTAAGGAAGCATTGCTATGTCTAAATCTCCCCCAATCCTCATATTTGACATGTCCTATGTTTCCATTGTTCTTTAGGTACTTGCATTCCCTGTATCACATCTCATTTTGTGTGAGCTTGTTCTTATCTAAAGTAAAGTTTGTGTATCCTTTTATTGCATGTTAACGTACAAAAATCCTTGTATCTTTATTTCACATTTGGGACTAAACTGGGCTATATAATATTGTTGCTTTCTTTGGGATTTATCCTCTCACTTCTCCATTCTATATATGTTTTGAAGGTGTCTACTTAACTCTTTTCTCTTTATAGGGTATTTCCTTCCCACAATATTCCATTTTGGTTCATGCAATTCCAATGTTTCATTTGTCTTATTTATAGTTCCTTTTTATTGATTTGTGTTGGTTGCCTACACCTTCATTTATGCTAACCTTTGCCGGTATAGAATCAAGCTTTTTGTGCTTCCATTTTTAGCAGATATAGACTTGTTTTTGCTCGAATATTTTTATATGGAGTTGTGGTCTTATTTGTTAGAAAGGAAGTAGGTACATGTTTATGGATATTTTCCAATTGCTATATATACATGAGAGATCTCTCTCATTGTGCATCTATTAACACATCAACTTGTATCCCTTTCTTTGAAATTAAGGCTGTATTGGGTTTCCTATCTTGATTGGAGACATATGATAGGAAGACATCATTTCAGCTTACAGTTCTTCTCTTGTTCACTGTCTTAACTGAGTCTTCCTTACTTGGTGTTGAAGATGTTTACTATAGCTCGACATGCGAAGAGAAGTCTATTCTATCCTTACAACAATTCGGTAGGCATATGTTAAGAGGTCTATATACATTGGATCGGTTCGCGGTGTATGAGAGAGGTATGCTACAACTAGAGGCATTCTATGGAGCAACCTACTATACTTGGAGAAGACCAATTGTTTTCTTGTGAATAGGGTGTCCTCATGATTTGGGCTTGCTCATGAAGGATACAAGAAAAAGATAAGTGTTTTTCCTCATTATATACCCTTGTGATAAGGGATTTTGTTCATGGTTAAACTTGTACTTAATGAATCTATTATCATAGTGAAAGTTTGATGGGTTTCCCCCCCTCGAGTGGCAGGGTTTCCCAGGATAAATCTTGTGCCTATTGTGCTTGTCCATCTTATTGTGATTCTGTTGATTTACTGGTGCATACATGTATACGGTTTAGATTATGCTTATGTGATGATGAAATTTAAATAAATGTTAATGAACTGCACTAGCCTACAAATTCAACATGGTATCAGAGCAAGCCTTGGTTCTAATACATCTCTTGTGTTCATGTGTGATGAAGGGGATACCAAGGAAAGATTTTTTGGAAGGCTAGATGAGTAGTCTTCCATGATGAGTGAAGGAGACATACACTTTATGGAATATTTTTTTATACAGTTACAATGGAGTTTGATTTGGAGGGGCCACGTTAGGGCCTGGAGGTTTCTTCATAATTTGTAGCAGTGAAATGTGGATTGCTTAATCTTCATAAATTGTAGGAGACTTTATGATGTGGAGATTTCTTGCTTGCCGGTGGATGGGGAACCCACAGTCATGAAACTCCTCCACTCGATCATAAGAAATTTATCTCTTATGACATGTCAGTTTGAGCTAGATGTCTGATTCGTAAAGTTCTTGGCAAAACTGTACTGAGTAGTCTAGATATGTTGCAGGCTAGTAGAGCAGGGCACTAGAGAAGCATTTTGATGTTTGTGCAACAACCAAGTCCCAGGAGATGTCAGGAGTTGGTTTGACATGATTTGGTTGAGTATTGGATGAGTTATGGAGATTTGATTGTTTGGATGGTAGTGATTCTCTGTTACAAATGGTACTTGAAGACTCATGCTTTTATGAAAGGAGCTAGGGCAACTCCTTTCTAGCTAGCATTCAAAGATTCTCCACACATGAGTGATGTGATATTTGTACCTGGGTAGAAGAAGAGTTTTCTATCCATCTCAGCCTTGGAGAATAAAGACTGGATAGTTGCCCTTGTTGATGGACTTGTTATTGTATGACCCTAGAAGAGATTCAATTGGAGTGATTAGTGCTCTAGAGGGGACTACACAGATTGATTGGTTAATTATCCCAAGGAGTGGTATGTAACAGTGTCAGTTATGTAGGTCCTACCAGCATTGAGGCAGATGGTCAGATGTCTCCCAGATTTTAGACTCTGATGGTATTTGTTTTTCCAGGGGTTGAGCACTTGGATAGAATGCCAAGGGATCCTTCTCTGAGCAGTGACAATAGGTATGAGGGGATCTTGGATCTAGTACATTTAGATGTATGGGGACAAATGAAAACACCTTCCTTGGATTGTTTCTGCATTAGAGCAAAATTTGGGTGTAAAATGGGCCTCCTAAGGAAAAAAAAACCATGTCTCACTACAAATATGCCATGTCACACTAAGATAAGGGTGTTATCTAGTGAATGTCAACCTGTAGTATCTCATTAATGGTAGTTGAGAAGTATGCTGGGTTAGTGTAGAGCTAATATATAATGGGTGAAAATATTAATGAAAGGTTTAGATTCATGTGCACACACAATAAATTGATATAGATTTAATTTTTTTAAATTCATATTATAATTTATTTATTTATTTTAATAAATGTACCACTATAATCACAATAAATGAACAAATATAATTACACTAATACTAAAAATAAACAATCTCTATTTCTATTTCTATTTTATATTATCACTACTGGAAAGTCTTTTAAAATATAAATTCTACATTAATTAAAATGATAATGGAGTGATATTGAAATAATAAAAACAATTATATAATTAATCTTTTAAAAATAAAAATAAAAAATATTTAAAAAAGTATCATAAATAGGAAAACCAAAGAGAAAACAAATCTTTTGCTATTTTTGTGATAACTTTCTCTCATGAACTCATAATTGGATTCTATTGGTACCATTAGAAAGGCTCTGATGAGGGCTACAACTTTCATGTTTTGATTTTTATGAGATTCCACACTTATTTTTCAGGGAATGCTTTTTAGTACTAGGGTACTAAAATGATTGTCTTGGAAAATAAGTGTGGAATCTTAGAAAACTCAAAACATGAAAGTTGTAACACTCGTCGAGACCTTTCCAGTGATACCAAGCACCCAATTATGAGTTTGGGGAGAAAGTTATCGCAAAAATACAAATTATTATTATTACTATTATTTTTCTCTCTCCTATTTGCTTATTTAGGATACTTTTTAAAATTTATTTATTTTTATTTTTAAAAGACTAATTATATAATTGGTTTTATTATTTCAAAATTACTCCACTATCATTTTAATTAATGCGAGATTAATATTTTAAAGGAATTGAATGTAGTGATCTTATAAAATATTCTATATTTATTATTTCAAGTATATTTATCGTATTTTGAGATGAACTTTTCACGATCTTAACCTAGGTGGGATTTATATGGAGTTAGCTATTGTCAAATAAAAATATGATACATAAGCATCATTGACTTCATAGGTCCAACTCAACCATAATGGTTGACCAAAATATTGAATTTCTATTGGTTTGAGAAATCTGACTCATCACACACTCATCCATAGCACATTTTTTTATAAGGCCCATTTTAGACCGAAAATTTGCTCTAATAGTACTATATGATCTTCATTGATGATTTTTTTCAAGAAGCATGGATCTAGTTAATGAGGACCAAGGTGTAACACCCCGGTTTTAACCCCGATGCATTAAATATACATGATACATATTTATTGTAAATAGTCATGGTGCAGAGCTAAAGGCAAAGGCCCCACCATGGATTTGGTTATGTTATGTTTCGGCGTTTGGAATTGTTGCCGATAGTATATCGGGATATACGTCACATATTAAGTTGTGGCATCATGTAACTATACGTTTTAATTAAAAGAACCCCAACCAGCTATGTCGATGCAACTATATTGAAAAGGGCATGATTTCCTAAGGATAAGGGGGGGGGATTGTTAAACCTGGAACCCATGGGGAAAAGCCATGTGTCGATCAACCACTTGAGCTCCTCTGCTAGTTGAGGGCAGTTAATGCTGGGTAGTGGTGGGTGGCAGGCTTCCCCCACGAACTCTCCACCAGCTGGTTCAGTCACACGCACGGGATGGGAGTGGTTTTCCTCACGCGCCGTCTGGGATGCCCGATCGTTCTGTCCACTCTCTCCATCGGTGGCTGTTCATTCCTCACGCACAGGAATTCTTCACTGCCCATCTCACGCAGAGACACCCGGTTTTCCTCACGCAGAGCTGAGATAAAAGGATTCACGATTCTATGTGTGGGGGTTAGCTCTCTTTTCTCTCACCGATTGTTGGTCTGAGTATGCGGGTTTCCCTTCTGTTCACGCAGAGAGGCTATTCCTTTTCCATTATCGGACTATAGTGGTATCTGCTGTAGGTTGCGGTGGGGTCGTGTTGGCCACGATAGGGCCAAGAACGACTCAGGGATTGTCTTCCCCTGTCCAAGTTGTGAAGTGCTTGTCTGGCTACAGAAAAGCAGCTGTTGGTCTTCGAACTGTATTGGGGTGGTGATGAGGGCCTGATTTGCTTGACAAACCTGGTGGGTTTGGGAATCACATAGATAGAGCTAGAGGGCTGGATTTCTTCTCCACAACCCCTGAATAACACTGGAAGGGAGGTAAGGGCCTGAGGGACCGTGTAGCAGAGAAATGACTGATTTCCTTGTGTTGGGTATGTGTGGGTGTCCTAGAAGTCAGGCTAGTTTTGGTGTAGGTTTCCTTAGCTCTTCAATGAGCTCACCAACTTAGCATTTAGCCTTTCCCAGCTCCTGGATGGCCTGATAAACCCAACTGTGTTGGCTTGGTTGATCTGTTGTCTGCCTGACAGACCCAATTGTGTTGGCTTGGCATGTTTTCTTTATCCTTGGCTATGTGTAAGCCTGCTTGTTCCTTATTCCTTGGGGGATCATGCCCGGCTCGGGGGTGGCAGCGTTGTTGAGAGATTAAGGAGCACGCTGGCCTATGGTTGGGTGGAACGTTGCAGCGACGTAGTTGGTTGCGGGACAGTTCTTATAAGATAAGTATTCTTGACTAATCTGTTTTTGCAATCATATTTACTATCAATAAATTCTGATGAACATGTGAATGCTGAATTGTATGTTTTGCTTCCGCTAAGTATATGTATGATTATGCATCTTAGTATGTTTGATGTTTTAAGCATTTTCCTTTACTTTATATGTATGTACATGTTCATGGGGCTAAGTTGCCTGGATGTTTGGTGTATAGTAGTGTCCTCTTCGCCCGTCGGAGGGCCAGGGACGTTACAGTGTGGTATCAGAGCCAACATTGCAGCATGGGCCTGAATGGGCCATGAAAGATCAGCTAGCAGAGGCAGGTTACCTTCTGCCCAGCAAAGATAAGAAAACTTCTACAAAAATTGCCTAAGTGCCTGAACCATCGGATCATCAGGAGACTAAGTAGGAAACTCTTCCGATGCAATGGATCACCTAGTCGGAATGCCACCCGACGGAAGATTGCCAGAAGAAATTTGAGGAAATCTCTCTAAGTGTTCGTTGGTCGTCAGCAGAGAACAGTGGAAGGACCACCTGACGCAGACCGTCGATGATCAACGAAGGATAGATGACGAGATCGCTGATGATACGACGGGATCACCGACAATTAGACGATGAAGTCGCCAATGATACGTTGGCGGAGGAAAGAGGTTCGGCGATAATTAGCTGATTGGATCGCCGATGATTAGATGATGGCGTAGCCGCAACATCGGCGGAAAATAGCTAATGAAATAGCTGATACAGTGGTAGGTTCTTGAAGTAATTTTCGTCGCAAAATTTTTAAGTGCTCGTGGGGCCATTGATGAACTCTAGTTGATTGGATCGGTGACAATTAGAGGATGAGGGTGCCGATGACGAAGGCAGAACCAAAGGGTTTCGACGGAAAATAGTTGAAGGTGGAGCCGCAGTTTCGGCGGAGATCTTCCGAAGACCGCCGAAACATTGGCGAAACTTAGTTCTTTGAGGAGCCGATGCAAAGAAGAAAATTTTCAAAAATTTATCTAAGTGAGAAACCCATCGGGGTTCGGCGAAGGTTAGAAGATTGGAGCGCCGATCGACGAAATTTAGTTGACGGAACCACCGAAACATCGGCTCACCTAGTCGTAACCATCGACGAAATTTTGGAGGATGGAGCCGCCGATGCGGCGGCTGAAGTCGGAAAGTATTAGTTGTTTTGGTCGCCGATGAACGAGATCGGAATTTTTTTTTTGTTGTTCGTGCGTCCGCCGTTGCAGCTGCCTAGTGGACTATCCTTCTGACGGATAGAGGCTTCAATCGCCGATGCCGCAGTGATTAGTGCTTCCGACAACCGATGAAGGTCCACGGAACCCACAGTCAGTTTGCTACTCGCCGTTGCGGCAGTCTAAGACACTATCCACTTGATGGTTAGTAGATCCAACAGCCGATAAATGTCCGCGGAACCTGCAGTGAGATCACTACCCGCCGTTACGGCTGCCTAAGGGACTGAGCACCCGATGAATAACACATCCAATTGTCGATATTGTAGAAAACTATAGTTGTTGAAACCGCCGATACAACGGAAAGGGTTTGTTTTTATGGCCGCCGATGAGCGCTGGAGGAAACTTGCTGTTGGGATCGCCGAAACATCATAGTTTTAGTGGGGAAGAGACCCGATGAACAGTCCTTGGCATTGTTGATAAAGTTTGGAAGCCTAGAAAACTACGGATCCGACACGCCGAAGAGAAATAGAAGAACAGACCGCCGATGAGCAGCGGAGAAAACTAGGTGTTTTGACCGCCGAAGTGTCGGAAATTTAGTTGGGAAGAGGTCTGATTGGGCCAACGAAAATTTGGGTTTTTCAAGAGAATTTCTCAACAATTTTCAAGCAGTTTTTCGACTGTCTTTTAGTGGGATTTCAGCAGATTTTCAGTGGATTACAGGACTAAAAAGGAAGAAGATTTTATGCTTAAGCAAAATGGTTATTTTATGATTTTTCTAGGAGAAGGTTAGTAGTTATGTTTTTTTTATCAAGGTATGCATCTAACAGTTTTTCTATCTAACACGTTTGCAGAATCATAGTCACCTTCAAGGGCAGTATTTTAGAAATTGCAGTTGGTAGGTAAGTGGTGATTCAGTTATGAGAACCCATGATGGATATGATGCTCGAGATTCTTACGAGCGTGTGGGAGATGCCATTGGAGAATATGTCCGTAATGGAAATGATGACATAGAGTCTAATGGAAAGAGATTCCAAGAGACACCGTCAGATGTTGCAGCCACCATGAGAAGCTTGATTAAAGCCCAAGGAGAGCAGCATCAGTTGAATGCTGCCATGTTGCAGAGTTTGTCAGACTTGCAAAGAAAGATATACTCTGGACTAGGTACAACACGACCAGAAGGCAGTAAGAGCAGTACTAGGAGAAGGAGAAGGACTTCTAGTGGATCATCTGACTCTGAAGAATCCAGCAGGGATACGAGTTCATCTTCTCATAAAAGGAAAAGAAGGAGACACCATAGGGATCGCTCTCGGGATGAATTTAAGAAAGCTAAACCTCTTACATTTGATGGTGAGATAAAGACTAGACAAGAGGCTGAAGCTTGGCTTCTTGGGATAAAGAAGTACTTTCAAGTGTAGGATTATTCGGGAAACATGAAGGTAAGAGTTGCCATATTCAATCTGAATGGAAGAGCATCCATTTGGTGGGAACACTTCAAGCAAGTAAAGATGATCAGTGAAAGGAGACTAAAGTGGAAATAGTTCAAGAAGTATTTCAAGCAGAAATACCTCTGTGATAGGTATTATGATGACAAGATTAAGGAGTTCCATGAGCTGAGATTGGGACAACAGACCATGGATGAATATGCAAATAAATTCTTAGAATTGTTGAGGTATGTCCGATACATAAGAGATGAAAAAGTGAAGGTCCAACGGTTTCTGAGTGGGTTTCCTCAGTCTTACAAAGACAGAATTGAGTTTTATGAACCTGGAACTCTTGAAGAATCAATAAGGAAGGCTAAGTATTGCTACGAGCAAAGAAGAGGTAAACCTGATTACCATAAGGCATGGAAGGACAAGAAGAATGAGAAGTTTGACCAAAGAAAGAAAGGTTTCAAACCTTATAGATCCAGGAATCAGCAGAAGCATCCATCTCAAGCTGCAAGTAATCTAGTTGGAGTAATAGGAGAAAAGCCTAAAGATCCACAACAGAATAAAATACCACTCAAATGTTGGAAATGTGAAGGACCTCACTTGCGCAGATATTGTCCACTCGAGAATGAGAATGCAAGACTAGCTTACAACATTCAAGAAGCAGAAACGGTGGGCCAAGTAGCAAGGGCAATCCCTAGAATTTATGCAGCACTGGAGGACCGCCAGGTAGATCACCAGTCAACTATAGTTGAAGTTGCAGGTAAGATTGCTGAACAATCTGTTTCTATTTTGATTGACCCTGGTTCTACTCACAGTTACATTACTCCTAGAGTAGTGGAGATTTGTGCTTTTGAGAAAGTAAGGCATATGAAATCTTGGTTGGTTTAGCTAGCCATTGGGACTAAGAGAAAGGTTGGTGAAGTGGTAGAGAAATGTCCATTGGTTATGATTGGATTGATCACTTGTGTAGATCTGAATGTTCTACCACTTGGTTCCTATGATGTTCTCATTGGAATGGATTGGTTAGAAGCTCACAGGGTAAAGCTTGACTGTTACAACAAGACTTTTGAATGCATGGATGAATAAGGAAACCCAGTAGTTGTGAAAGGTATTCCAAAGGTAATATCAATAAGGCAGGTTTCAACAATGTAGTTGAAAAAGTTCTGTAGGAAGGGTTTCCAGTTGTATGCAGCTCATATTTTGGAGGCAACAGGAGATGAAAATCCTAGGTTGGAGGACTATTAGGTGTTCCAGGAATTTAAGGATGTGTTTCTTGATGAGATTCCATGGATTCCTCCAAAGAGGGACATTGATTTCACAATTGAACTTGTGCTAGGAGCAGCACTAGTGTCCAAGACACCCTACAGGGTGAGTACACCGGAGATGCTAGAGTTGAAGATACAACTGCAAGAGTTGTTGGAAAAGAAGTATATTAGGCCGAGTGTGTCTCCCTAGGGAGCATCTGTTCTGTTTGTAAAGAAGAAAGATGGTACACTCAGGTTGTGTATTGATTATAGACAATTGAACAAGGTTACTGTGAAGAATAAATATACTTTACCTAGGATTGATGACCTCTTTGATCAAATGAGAGGAGCAAAGGTATTTTCCAAGATTGATTTAAGGTCTGGTTACCATCAGGTGAGAATCAAGGATGAAGACATTCATAAGACAGCCTTCAAGACAAGGTATGGGCATTATGAGTTTGTAGTGGTACCATTTGGTCTCACAAATGCACCAGCTACATTTATGTACCTTATGAATAGTGTCTTCAGCAGATATTTGGACAAGTTTGTTCTTGTTTTCCTTGATGGCATTCTTGTTTATTCTAAGAATGAGGAAAAACATGAATAACATTTGAGGTTGACATTGCAATTGCTCAGGGAGCACCCGCTGTATGCAAAACTGAGCAAGTGTGACTTCTATAGAGATAGAATTCAGTATTTGGGCCACATTATCTTAGAAGAGGGTATATTTGTGGACCCTGAAAAGATTGAAGCCATTATGAATTGGCCTACTCCAAGAAATGTGACAGATGTAAGATCTTTTATGGGACTTGCAGGATACTACAAGAGATTCATTGAGGGATTCTCCAAAGTTGCACATGCCATCACTTCTTTGCAAAGGAAGGGGATAAAGTTCGAATGGACATTGAGGTGTGAAGAAAGTTTCCAGCGGTTGAAGAATCTTCTCACCAGCACCCATATTGAAAGTTGGAGATCCAGAGAAAGATTTTGTGGTGTGTACCAATGCATGTGGACAAGGGCTTGGAGGAGTCCTTATGCAGGACAACCACGTGATATGTTATGAGTCGAGAAAGCTGAAGGAGCATGAGAAAAACTATGCCACTCATGATCTAGAGCTTGCAGCCATAGTACATGCTCTCAAGATGTGGAGACATTACTTGATGGGTAGGATATTTGAGCTCAGGACAGACCATTGTGGTTTGAAGTATTTGTTTGATTAGCCTACTCTGAATGCTAGGCAAGCAAGATGGCTGGATTTTTTATGTGAATTTGATTTCGAAATCAAGCACATAAAGGGAAAAGAGAATAAGGTAGCGGATGCACTCAGCAGGAAGGTGCAAGAAATGCATTTGGCATCTTTTAGTATTTGCCAATCAGATTTGAGGCAGTGGAATTTTAATTGTACCGCTGGAGATGAATTGTATGAGCTGGTAAAAGACAAATTGTAGCAGCAAAGTCTTGAGAAGAGGTATGAGGGATATAAATTGGAAGAAGATGGTCTTCTTATTTATAAAAGCATAATTTATATTCCGAATGTAGCAAATTTGAGGAGAGTTGTTATGGATGAAATCCATCAAACTCCGTATTCCGGTCACCCAGGATACCACAAGACAATTGCTACCGCCAGAAAGCAGTACTTTTGGCCAGGAATGAAAAAGGACATGGCTAAATACATTTCGAGGTGCATGAAATGTCAATAGGTAAAGGTGGAGCATCAACATCCAGCAAGCTTGTTGCAGGCTTTGCCAGTTCCGGAATGGAAATGGGAAGTTATTTCCATGGATTTTATTACAGGATTGCCGATGACTTGGAGACAACATGATTCCATCATGGTTGTGGTAGACAAGTTGACTAAGGAAACACATTTTATACCGGTGAAGTATACGCATAAGACTGATGACATTGCAAAGATCTTCATGAAGGAGATTTTCAAATTGCATGGATTGCCGAAAGAAATAGTCTCAGACCGAGATGTCAAGTTCACTTCCAATTTTGGAAGGGGTTGTTTGCAGATTTGGGTACAAAGCTAAACTTCAGCACTGCATACCATCCTCAGACAAATGGGCAGACAGAGAAAGTTAATCAGGTGCTTGAAGACATGCTTCGCATGTACGTTATGGACAAGCGAACCAAGTGGGAAGATTACTTACACTTGGTAGATTTTGCTTATAACAATGGACAACAGGCATCCTTGGGGATGAGTCCGTATGAAGCTTTGTATGGGAGAAGATGTAGGACACTAGTGAACAGGGTTGTGCTTGGACCAGAATTGCTCAAGGAAATGGAGCAAGAGGTTGTAAAGATCAGGAAGAATCTGAAAGCAGCACAGGACAGACAGAAAAGCTATGCATATAAGCATAGGGTGAATAGGGAGTTTAGTGTTAGGGATCATGTCTACCTCAAAGTGAGGGCAAGGAAGAGTTCCTTGAAGTTTGGAAGTTGTGCCAAGCTGTCACCAAGATATTGTGGACCGTTTGAAGTGCATGAAAGAACAGGGCCAGTTGCATATAGACTTGCATTGCTTGCTAGTACTAGAGCTCATAATGTTTTTCATGTTTCTTTGCTTAAGAAATATGTACATGATCCTAACCATGTGATTAATTGGGATGTGATTCAGGTGGAACCCGAGGGAGAGTTCCAAACCGAGCCAATACGCATCCTCGACAGGAAGGTCACAATGCTCCGGAACCGAGCCATAGGGTAGGTAAAGGTACAATGGGAGCACTATGGACCTGAAGAGGCCACGTGGGAGCTGGAGGATGCCATGCGATTGGCACATCCATTTTTGTTCAATTTTGCGGAACACTGAGGCGATACCAGTGTAGCATTTTGTGCAAATTTTGTAAAGCACTGAGGACAGTGCTATTGAAGGGGGAGGGGAATATAACGCCCTGGTTTTAACCTTGATGCATTAAATATACATGATACATATATATTGTAAATAATAATGGTGCGGAGCTAAAGGCAAAGGCCCCACCATGGATTTGGTTGTGTTATGTTTTGGCGTTTGGAATTGTTGCCGATAGTATATCGGGATATAAGGCACATATTAAGTTGTGGCATCATGTAACTATGCATTTTAATTAAAAGAACCCCAACCAGCTATGTCGATGCAACTATATTGAAAAGGGCATGATTTCTTAAGGATAAAGGGGGGGATTGTTAAACCTGGAACCCATGGGGAAAAGCCATGTGTTGATCAACCACTTAAGCTCCTATGTTAGTTGAGGGAAGTTAATGCTGGGTAGTGGTGGGTGGCATGCTTTCCCCCATGCACTCTCCACCAGCTGGTTCAGTCACACGCATGGGCTTGGAGTGGTTTTCCTCACGCGCCGTTTGGGATTCCCGATCGTTCTATCCACTCTCTCCATCGGTGGCTGTTCATTCCTCACGCATAGGAATTCTTCACTGCCCATCTCACGCAGAGACACCCGGTTTTCCTCACGCAGAACTGAGATAAAAGGATTCATGATTCTATGTGTGAGGGTTCGCTCTCTTTTCTCTCACCGATTGTTGGTTTGAGTATGTGGTTTTCCCTTTCGTTCACGCAGAGAGGCTGTTCCTTTTCCATTAACGGACTGTAGTGGTATCTGCTGTAGGTTGTGGTGGGGTCGTGTTGGCCACGACAGGGCCAAGAACGACTCAGGGATTGTCTTCCCCTATCCAAGTTGTGAATTGCTTGTTTGGATGCAGGAAAGAAGCGGTTGGTCTTCGGACTGTATTGGGCTGGTGATGAGGGCCTGATTTGCTTGACAAACCTGGTGGGTTTGGGAACCACACAGACAGAGCTAGAGGGCTGGCTTTCTTCTCCACAACCCCTGAATAACACTGGAAGGGAGGTTAGGGCTTGAGGGACTGTGTAGCAGAGAAAGGACTGATTTCCTTGTGTTGGGTGTGTGTGGGTGTCCTAGAAGTCAGGCTAGTTCTGGTGTAGGTGTCCTTAGCTCTTCAATGAGCTCACCAGCTTAGCATTTATCCTTTCCCATCTCCTGGATGGCCTGATAAACCCAACTGTGTTGGCTTGGATGATCTGTTGTTTGCCTGACAAACCCAACTGAGTTGGCTTGGCATGTTTTGTTTATCCTTGGCTATGTGTAATCCTGCTTGTTCCTTATTCCTTGGAGGATCATGCCCGGCTCGGGGGTGGTAGCATTGCTGAGAGATTAAGGAGCACGCTAGCCTATGGTTGGGAATGTTGCAGCGACATAGCTGGTTCCGGGACAGTTCTTATAAGATAAGTATTCTTGACTAATATGTTTCTGCAATCATATTTACTGTCAATAAATTCTGATGAACATGTGAATGTTGAATTGTATGTTTTGCTTCCGCCGAGTATATGTATGATTATGCATATTAGTATGTTTGATGTTTTAAGCATTTTCCTTCACTTTATATGTATGTACATGTTCATGGGGCTAGTTTCCCGAATGTTTGGTGTATAGTAGCGTCCTCTTCGCCGGTCGGAGGGCCGGGGACATTACACAAGGTTGAAGTCCTCAGTTGGTTTCTGGAGTTTAGGACTCAGGTTGAGAACCTGACAGTGATAGATAGAGGTCAGTAGTATCTTCCAGATGGTTATGTGAGATCTAGCTACAATAGACTGCAACCAAAATATATGTGTCCTCCATTATATTTAGTTAGGAGTTCACTTTCATACTCATACTTGGATGCACTCCTAGGTGTGGGTGGCACAAAGATAGAGGCACAATATGCCACATGACTAGATTCCATGGCTACACTGATGGTGACAAATCTGAAGAAGCTGAGTAGTACTGCTTCCGATTTAGACTTGGTGGATCCCACCTCGTACAAACAATTGATTGAATCCTTGATGTACTTGATTGACACCAAGACAATATGCTCTCGTGAGGAGATGCGCTTATTCTCTTTGTTTAGAATTTAATTCAAATTTGCATCATGGATGACACCTTGTATAGGTTGATGGACTAGTCATTGAGCAACTCCAGAGGGATTATGATGTAGACTTGTAGAGGGAGTCTGCAGCATAGATCCAGAGGGATTTTGGAGTGACATCCCATGTCATTGCAAGAGCATGAGGCTCATCTCAATAGACTTACTTGATGAAATATGTGTTGATGTATTTGTAACTTCGGAATGTATTCATCCATGTATCTTATGTATTGTAACCCGATGTTTATTCCGGGATGTTTCTATTATGTATTTGAGTCATGTTGTCATGCCCCGATGTTCCGATCGGGAGGATCAATAATGTAAAAAAGTCATTGTTAAAGTCCCCCCCAGTTTCGGGGCACTAGGGTTATTATACACTCAGAGATGTAGGCTCTAGTAAGTAATTGTTAAGTTAGGCCGGCATGATTGAGTGCACTTCAAGTGAACGGAAGAATATAAATAGAGAGTGAGAGCCTCTCTATTTATCACTTGTAACATACATCATTCACTCACTCAAGTGTGGCGCATTAGTGAGGAAGGAAATACACTGGGACTAGACAGAAGAAGAAGACTACTGATTTGGGGCTTTTACTGTTTTGGTGTTGATTCTATCTCTGAGGAAGTTGCGGGGTTTTATCCTTTATGGTTTCCCCGATCAAAACTCTTTGTGTCTCTTGTCTCTTGTGATGTGCTTGTGTTATATTGCTGTGCTTGTTATTCTCTCAGTAAAGATCTTAACATAATGCTAGCTTAATGTTGAAAAACTAACATGGTATCAGAGCTAACTTGAGAAGAAGACACTGTGCAGCTGCGGGAACTAGGGCTTCCTAGTTTGTGGACCTTCCTCCATAGATTTTCAGCAAAAGTAAGGTGGAACAACTCTCCTCCCTAGGTCGCATATTTCTGTCGAAACATAATCCAATTCTGAGGTTTTTTAGTTTTGGACCTGTCACTAGGGTCGAAAATTAGGGATTTTTACAGAAGAGGAATTTCTTAGTGAGTCCAGGCTTGGATTGATCTCCTCCCCAAAATCGAAGTTAGGAACAAATTTCAAGGCATTTGGGTGGACAGAACTCCGGAAAAGAAAAACCCTAGTTTGCTCCTGAACCAGCTCTGCAGGATTTCAGCTCAAGTTTCAGATCCGACATCTTGAACCTGGTAAGATCTAAAATATTTTGTATTTCCATTTTAGGTTCTCATTTAAGATGTCTCATCATACCAAACTTGATGAAAAGCTTGAGGGAGCTGATAACTTCCGAGCCTGGAAGTATAGGATCTCCCTGGTCCTGGAAGAGAATGAATTAGACTCCTACATTCATGAGGAGGTTCCAGTTCCAGAGGGAGATGAGGCAAAGGCCTTACATAAGAAGAAGATGGTTATGGAAAAGAGGATCATTGCTGATTCTATTAAGGATCATCTTATCCCACAGGTGTCCTCTCTCAAGACACTTAAAGCTATGTTTGATGCCCTAACCAAATTGTTTGAAGGAAAGAACATCAATCAGAAGATGACCCTGAGGAACCAACTGAAGAATGTGAAGGTTCAGAATGCAGAAACTATCCAGTCATACTTCACAAGGGTTTCTCAGATCAAGGAACAACTAGAAGCTGTTGATGAAGAAGCTGAAAATGCAGAGATTGTGATGACTACTTTGAATGGCCTTCCTAGGTCATGGGATGCTTTTATCCAAGGAATCTGTGCTAGAAAGAAGCTAGTCAAATTCAGCAGACTATGGGAAGAATGTTCTCAAGAAGAAGCATGGATAGCAGCTCGAGAAGAGAAGATGGAAAGTGAAGACCAAGCTCTTACAGTTCACTCCAAGAAGGGAAGAAGAAAACCTCATTACTCCAAAGGTAAGGATCTTCATCATAAAGATAACATTAGAAGAGATCTATCTAAAATAAGATGTTATACATGTGATGAAAGAGGACACTTTGCAAAATACTGCCCTAAGAATAAGGGCCACTCTCATAAGAAGAAAGGGAACAAAAGAAGACATCATGCTCATGCTGCAGAGGATGATGAACCATCCAAGAAGAGAACCAGATATGAAAGTGAAGATTCTTCAAGCGAGGATGAATATGTTCTGATATCAGCCCTCACAGGTAACATTACTCATGGTAGTGATGATTGGCTTATAGACAGTGGGGCTTCCAAACATATGACGGGATTCAAGGAATCTTTTGTGAGACTATCAAAACATGAATCACCTCACAAGGTGAAACTAGGAGATGACTACCAATATCCAATAAAAGGTAGTGGGGAATCTTCATACAAGCTAAACTCTGGTAAGTATCTAACAATGAAAGAAGTATTGTTTGTTCCAGGACTCAAGAAGAACCTTCTATCCATTTCAGCATTGGATGCAAAAGGAATGCGGGTTGCATTCATAGATGGTCAAGTCATCATGTGGCCAAAAGGAAATACCATCGATGATGCGGTAGTGATTGGAGAACAAGAAGGAGGCCTATACAAATTGAAGGGCCATCCAGAACAAGCCTTGATCCATGACACAGTAGAGCCAAATGAGCTTTGGCATAGAAGGCTTGCACATGTGAATTACAGAGCACTACCTATTGCAAGCAAAGCTGTTGAAGGTCTTCCAGAATTCCAAGCAAAACATGATGGAGTTTGCAAAGGATGTGTGAAAGGGAAGAATACAAATAAGACATTTCCTAGCAGCGAAAGCAAAGCCAAAGGTATTCTAGAAATCATCCACTCCGATGTATGCAGTCCTATGTCATCAAACTCACTAAGAGGGTATGCATACTATGTTTCTTTTATTGATGATTTTTCTAGAAAGACATGGATTTACTTTATGAAGAACAAAGATGAAGTATTTAGCAAGTTCAAAGAATTCAAAGCCTTGATCGAAAACCATACTGAAAAGAAGATCAAGACCATTCCATCAGATAATGGTGGAGAATTCACTTCGAATGAGTTCAAAGAGCTATGTAAAGAATCACAGATTAAGAGGGAGTTGTCTACTCCTTATAATCCACAATAGAATGGAATTGCAGAATGAAAGAATATAACTATTATGGAAGCTGCAAGAGCTATGCTTCATGATCAAGATCCACCTATGCATCTTTGGGCTGAAGCTGCAAGAACAGCGGTATATGTATAGAACCGTACTCCACATAGAGTACTCGAAAACAAGACTCCTGAAGAAGTCTTCTCCGGCAAGAAACTAGAAGTCAGCCATCTCAGAATATTCGGCTGTCCCGTGTACATACACATTCCAAAAGAGAAGAGAACAAAATTAGATCCTTCAGGAAGGAAGGGAATATTTGTGGGATACTCTGAAAGCTCAAAGGATTACATAATCTATTTTCCAGGATACAAGAAGATTGACATCAGCAGGGATGTGACATTTGATGAAAGTATAGCTTACAACAAATCCAGAAAGAAACCTGCTGAAGAACTTGAAGAAGCTGAAACAGAAGTACCTAGAATTCATGATACAGTCATGAACTAAGAAGCTCAAGAAGAAGATTGAGAGTTCGAGGAACCACAAAGACTTGTAGATCCACTTCTGGAGAAGAATCCTCATAAGAGGAAACCTGCTTGGGTACGTGAACTTATCCAAGGTGCAGAAAGATATGGGGCTCTAGAAGAGAATCACAAAGAAAGAAAGAGGACCAAATCTAATTCCGGGTATGTAGCTTTACTATGTGATTTCATTGATAAAGAACCTTCCATTTATGTAGAAGCAACAGAACAGAAAGAATGGAAGGATGCTATGATCGAAGAATATCAATCGATCATGAAGAATGATGTTTGGGATGTTGTCCCAAGACCAGAAGGGAAGTCAGTTGTAACTTCCAAATGGATCTACAAGATCAAGCATGCTGTAGACGGTAACATTGAAAAGTATAAGGCAAGATTTGTAGCTCGAGGATTCTCTCAGAAAGAGGGAGTATACTATGAAGAGACCTTTGCACCTGTAGCCAGATACACTTCCATCAGATCAGTACTTGCTCTGGCTGCAGTGATGAAATGGAAGATACACCAGATGGATGTCAAGACTGCCTTCTTGAATGGTGTAGTAGAAGAGGAAGTGTATGTAGAACAGCCACTTGGATTTGAGACACATGACAGAGAGTCTCATGTATGCAGATTGAAGAAAGCCCGGTATGGTTTGAAACAGGCACCCAGGACCTGGTACGGTAGAATTGACAGCTTTCTATCCAGTTTGGGATTTACCAAGAGTAAAGCAGATTCCAACCTCTACTACAAGGTTGAAGATGGAAACCCAGTGATGCTCCTACTGTATGTAGATGATCTATTTGTGACAGGTATAGATGGGTTGATTGCTGATACGAAGAGAAAGCTTGCTACTGAGTTCGAAATGAAGGACTTGGGGATGATGGATTACTTTCTAGGTATGGAGGTGTGGCAGAATACAGATGGAATCTTCCTTGGACAAGGGAAGTATGCAGTAGAGATCCTGAAGAGGTTTGGGATGATGGACTGCAAGGCTATGGCCACACCTATGGCATCGAACCTAAAGCTATTGAGTGATGCTTCATCAGAGTCGGTTGATGCTACGATGTATCGTCAGATGATTGGGTCATTGATGTACTTGACGAACACGAGACCAGATATTTGCTTTGCTGTGAACACCCTGAGCCAATACTTGATAGATCCGAGAAGTGTTCACTTGACTGCTGCAACGCATATTCTGAGGTACCTGAAGGATACAGTTGATTATGGGCTCAAGTACGATGCGAATCAAAAGATTAACCTAGAGGGTTATGTTGATTCAGATTGGGCAGGTAGTGCCATCGACAGGAAGAGTACTTCGAGATGTTGCTTTAGTATGGGATCAGGTGTGACCTCTTGGTTTAGCAGGAAGCAATCCTGTGTGGCACTGAGTACAGCTGAAGCAGAGTATGTCGCAGCTTGTTCAGCTAGTTGTGAGGCAGTATGGCTACGGAAGCTATTGTCTGATATATTTGATCTCCAGTTGGATGCTACTTGTATACATTGTGACAACCAAATTTGCGTAAAGTTGTCAGAGAATCCAATGTTCCATTACAAGTCGAAGCATATTGAGATCAAGTATTACTATATCAGGGATATGGTGTAGAGAGGAGCAGTGAAGCTCCAGTATGTTGCGACAGAGGAACAGATAGCTGATGTATTGACGAAGCCATTGGCTAGGCTGAAGTTCGAGTACTTCAGGGAGAAGCTTGGTGTTCTCCAGATCGAGGTTCCCTCCAAGAGAAAGTGATGAGACCCATAGCCATTCTGACATGGTGAGAGGATTGGTTCCTTCCATGGTTAGATGTAAGGGCTGAGCCATTCTGTCATGGTGAGAGGATTGGTTCCTTCTATGTCAGATATGAGTGCTGAGATCCATAGCCATTATGAGGAGTAGGTCAGATATAAGGGCTGAGCCATTCTGTCATGGTGGTAGGGTTGCTCCCTTCCATGTCAAATATGAGTGCTGGCCATTCTGTTGAGTAGGACAGATGTAAGGGCAATTGCCATTCTAGGAATGGAGGCACCTGGTCAGTTACCAGGAACACTCAGTGAAAAACTGAGTAGCCATTATGATGTGATAGAGGGATGTGTTCCCACTTGATCAGATGTAAGAGATGAACCATTCTGTCATGGCTAAAGGATTAAGTTCCTTCCATGTTAGATGTGAGTGTTGGCCATTCCGACGAGCAGATCGGATGTAAGTGCAACTGCCATTCTCTAGGAGAATGGAGGCGCCTGGTCAGTTACCAGGTAGCTCAGTTGAGGAGGACTGGGGGCCATTCTGATATGATTGCTGGGATGTGTTCCCTCATGATCAGATATGAGTGCATGCCCTTCCATCATTGTGCGCAGGATGTGTTCCCGCCTGGATGGATGTAAGTGCTGAGCCTTTCGACAGATGATAGTAGGTGTGTCCTATCATGCTGGTGGATGTGAGTGCTATGCCTTTTCACAGATGATAGTAGGTGTGTCCTATCATGCTGGTGACTGTAAGTGCAGTGCCATTTCACAGATGATAGTAGGTGTGTCCTATCATGCTGGTGATTGTAAGTGCAGAGCCTTTTCACAGATGGTAGTAGGTGTGACTTACCATGCTGGTGATTGTAAGTGCTGAGCCTTTCCACAGATGGTAGTAGGTGTGTCCTACCATGTTGGTGGATGTTAGTGCTGAGCCTTTCCACAGATGGTAGTAGGTGTGTCCTACCATGTTGGTGGATGTGAGTGATGTGCCTTTCCATAGATGATAGTAGGTGTGTCCTATCATGCTGGTGGTTGTAAGTGCTGAGCCATTTCACAGATGATAGTAGGTGTGTCCTATCATGCTGGTGAATGTGAGTGCTGGGCATTTCTGATATGATTATAGGATTAGTTCCTACATGATCAGATGTGAGGGCTGGGCGTGCCTTTCTGACGAGTAGGTCAGATGTAAGTGCTGGGCGAAGACCTACATGATGGGTAGGCCTACAACTAGCATGAAAAAGGGCTGGCTCTGTAGAATTTCCTGTGATGAGAAGAATCATTAGATAGCACCAGTGATGATCCAGATCGAGAGATGATCCAGATCCAGTGATGATGACACCCAGTGATGATCCAAATCGAGTGATGATCCAGATCTAGTGATGATGATCCAACAGTGATGATCCAGATTAAGTGATCATCCAGATCCAGTCTAGTGATATTGATCTAGATCGAGAGATGATCCAGATCCAGTCCAGTGATGTTGATCCAGATCGAGAGATGATCCAGATCCAGTGATGATGTCCCATGATGATCCAGATCGAGAGATGATCCAGATCCGATGATGAAGATGACTTGAAGACAAAGATGACTTGAAGACGAGATGATCCAGCTGATACAGAGAAGAAGACCGGTGCTGAAAATTGTGTCGAAAGAATACCTTCCTAGTTAAGAGGGAGTGTTGATGTATTTGTAACTTTGGAATGTATTCATCCATGTATCTTATGTATTGTAACCCGATGTTTATTCCAGGATGTTTATATTATGTTTTTGAGTCATGTTGTCATGCCCTGATGTTCCGATCGGGAGGATCAATAATGTAAACAAGTCATGTCAAGTCATTGTTAAAGTCCCCCCCAGTTTCGGGGCACTAGGGTTATTATACACTCATAGAGATGTAGGCTCTAGTAAGTAATTGTTAAGTTAGGCCGACATGATTGAGTGCACTTCAAGTGAACAGAAGAATATAAATAGAGAGTGAGAGCCTCTCTATTTATCACTTGTAACATACATCATTCACTCACTCAAGTGTGGCACATTAGTGAGGAAGGAAATACACTGGGACTAGACAGAAGAAGAAGACTACTGATTTGGGGCTTTTATTGTTTTGGTGCTGATTCTATCTCTGAGGAAGTTGTGGGGTTTTCTCCTTTATGGTTTCCCCGATCAAAACTCTTTGTGTCTCTTGTCTCTTGTGATGTGCTTGTGTTATATTGCCGTGCTTGTTATTCTCTCAATAAAGATCCTAACATAATGCTAGCTTAATGTTGAAAAACTAACAATATGGAACATATGGATGAGCTAGAGTGTTCTGTAACGATGTGGATAGGAAAAGAATTTCCAAGTGTTGCTTTAGTTTGGGGCCTGTCGTGATTTCCTAGTGTAGCAGGAAGCAAAATTCTATGGGACTGAGTACAACAGAGGCACAATACATTGCAACCAATGTTGCAGATTGCAAAGCCGTGTGGCTTCATAAGCTCAATGTAATGGAGAGTGAGTTGAGTTACCATGGATGCACTCCTCGATGGACTGAATTGAGTTACTGTAATGACCCCAAACTTGGCTAAGGACCTCAAAGGCCGAAGTCATTTAGTCGTGGTAAGGAAAGTTGTCAAATCTAAGTTAAATGACCAAGGTAGGAGTTTGAAGGAAATGGTGGGCTATGTTGATTCATCATTTGAGATAAGTCTCCTAAGGTTGGCAAGGCTTTCAAATGGAAAATCCAAGGAAACAATATAAAATCCTAACCAATGTGAAAGAGGAAATTCCCAACCCAAAAGTCAAATGGATAACTAAATTTATTTGGGAATTTTGGATTTATCCTAAGTTTGCCTTTGTATTAAAATTTTATTAAATTTTACTAAGGAAAATTATTTAAATTGATGTAAAAGTTGGTCCAAGGTGTGAATGGGGCCAAATGATGAATAAGGGGGGTGTATTAAATGTTGAAAAATAAGGCATTCTCACTGTGGGAAATTTAATGATGCCAACAACCTAATACAAGTGTTTCCATAAAATAAGGGAACTAATGAACCCAAATTCAAAGTAAATGATCAAATTCAGATTAAATGGATCAAACCCAACCAACATGGGAGTAAATGGTCAATGGTGGTTAGGAAATGGTCCAAGAGGTTGTTGGAGGGAGAATTACATGAAGAAGAGGTCAAGTGGTACATTGAATGTGGCCAATATGGAAAAAATCAAGGGCCAGGTTGTTGGATTTATCTTATTACTAAGGGGGGGGGGGGGGGGGTGAATCAATAACTAAACAGATATGTATATTATTTAACTATCACATATTTTCACCAAATAAAACTTTTCAGCACAAACAACAACAGCCACAATAATGCATAGATATTTGAAAAATAACTGTATATCTATAAATATACATGTATAATTACATTAGTGGGAGATTGCAATTTTCAAACATAAGCACCCAGTGATTTCAGGAGATGACCTGATCCCCAAGTACAATCTATGAGCTGCTAGCACTAACCTGCAACAAATTCAATCAACGCAAGCACCAACTCACGAACTTCAGGCACCGACCTGAACAAATATTAGTATAACTGTGCAAAATGCGACTTGTAGCTTCAGGCACTGTCGTGTGGATAACTATGCTCTCCGGTTGTGGAAGCACCAATTTATGTTTGTTCTCCATCACCGAATAGAAGGAGGATACGACCCCTCTGTTTTATCTGCACGAAGATAAAGGATGCTCAAACACTCTTATTATATTCTCCAGCACCAACTGGAAGGAGGCTGCAACCCCTACTCCTTTCCCTGTTTAACTTCCCTAATATGAAATATGATGGTATTGAAAAAACTGCAAATATAGAAATATTTAATCTTTGTGAATATCTTCACACTCTGCAACTGTCGTCACTTCTTTGATCCACATCTGAGTATTTGCGTCAACATAGACAGTTTCCCAAAACACGATGTGTGAAAATAACTGCGATCTACGTCTAACTTGAGTTTCCAGATTAGTCAAATTTCTTGTTCTGCGGTTTGCATCTTCTATTGAGCAAAAACATCACACATCCATAATATACATATCCTTTTCATCTAGCACACTTATTTGCGGTTCATCACTAACTGATTTGTGCACTCTGACTCTGTTGCATAAAGATATTGTATGCGATCAACGAGCCATTGATACCCAAATTTTTTTTCCAAAGCTTGTCCTAGCAATTACCTCTAACCTTCAGTCTTCACAAGCTTACTTCACAACATCCATCTCTTTCTTATTTATAATTTTCTTGACTCAAGAGATGTGTCCACTTGGTGAAGTTCCTTAACCTTGGATAACTCCCCACTAGATCCCGTTTTCAACAAGTTTAGGTCTGCGTCGGTGTGCCACTTATAGAAATTCATATGTGTGGCATATGTCTCACTTACGTCAATGTCCTTGTGGGACTTCTGCACATAGCTTCATGAATTTTGTTCTCCTTTACAAGTCTTCGTACAACATACCATTTTCTTTGTGGTAATTTCACACACAAGTTTGTTTCTCTTTATTCATAAGTCACACGAATGGTATTTGCGCATGTAATCCGTTTTTAATATTCTTCTTAGAGTATTATTATATACGCATTTGTACCCAATGTCATCGTGGGATATTTTGATCAATTATCTTATCCTTTGACATATGATCTGTTATTTTATTCTTTGACATATGATTTGCTATTTTATTCTTTGACATTTGATATTTTCTCCTTTGACATCAATTATTTTATCCTTTGACATCAATGACAATCCATTTTCAACAATTTCCCTCTTTGTCATTGATGTCAACAAATATAGGCTCCCCTTATCATTTCTCCCCCTATCATTTGGATCTCTCTTTCTCTCCCCCTTTGACATCAATGGAAAAAGTGACCTTCTGCTTTGTTGAATCCCCCTTGACTTTGTACTCACTGCTTCTAGTATTCCAAGTCGCAGGGAATTCTCTCTCTACGTCAGATACATGAAGATGACCTATATTTCCTTAATCACGTTTTCTGCATCAAATTGGATGTCACTTGCAAGAAATCTTGTCTCGAATTATGGACATGAGGCATTTTATTGCCTTCAATAAATTTGACTTGTTATCACACATATTTCCAACCTTTTGCGTGCATGTGAAGAGTTGATGTGCTTGATATGCTGTCCATGTGATGTATTCATATTGTAACTTTTATTCCGTCATCATTCTTCCCGATCACCTTTTTTCCTACGCATTAAATTTTGACTCAACGTGATCTGCCTTGGATTGTATAATGCAAGACTTTTTCAAGTTCGACATCTCTTCAACTTATGTGCGAGAGCATGAAGAGTTATTTCCCAATTCTATTAGTTGACAATGCTTCCACTCAGTCCACCACCCTGGTTCATACTCTGTCGAGCTTGTTATGGAATTTGGATCTTGATTTGTCATTCCCCAGCCTCTGTTTATCATCATGTCTTATTTCCAATGGTTGAATAACTCTCTTAGTGGTTCAATCTCAACAAGTGGATCTGGGATGACTGTGGATGGACATAGGTATTTGGTGGAACCAGGTAAAGGAGTCTAACTTCATGTCGTGGTGCCAACAATCACAATTCGACTGAAGCACTTCCGATGCTGTCCAATTTGAGTAGGTGAGTGGATATTTTGAAACAACAACAACTGATATTCAACCTTCTGTCTCGAATTAGGGTCGAGTATGCTTTCGATGATTTGTCAACTTTGACATTGGATTTTATTCCTCTTTTACAGTTTCCTGAGTATACAGAACCAGTTCTAATGGATTTGGACTTGCATCTTTCACCTCTGTCTACCAGTTGAGTGGAAGAAGTCGATCTAGAACTACATTTGTGATTCGTCTTCATCTTCTTTCAACTTCCATTTTGTTACGCTTCATTTTTGTACTTATCGCCCAATTGTGTCCTGATGTAATATGAGTTTTGAATATCCAAAATTTTGTATTCATATTTCGAACATAATACAAAGATTCCTTTTTTCCAATCATTGTGTATTACTTATGCATTTTTTTCCTTACTATTTTATGCATAGCAATTTCACTTTGACAATAATATACTTAAAAATATATAGTAACAATTCTTCAAATGAATTCAATGTACGCCCACTTACTTCATTAATCCTTGAGTTTTTGATGTACTTGTTATGGACTCAAGGATCTTGCATAACCCTTCTAGGTTAGCAATGTAAGCAATAATCGCTTACTGCTGGTATTGCGTAATTGTTATTTCCATTTTTTTCGCAATCCTATGATATCTTTCTTACCCACATATTTTTTAAAGGATGAGCTTTGTTGACGTTGTGTGCTTTTTTGACGCGCTCTTGAGACACATTTCTTTCCCAAGCCTTATGTCACATACCTAACCTCTACTCGAGGGGTGAATAATTTTCCACAAAATTGTGCCAAACAGGTTTCCTTTGCTGCTGGACTTTCATGAAACATTGCAAGGTCTTCTACCCATATTTATCACACACATAACATTTTATGTTGTGACGGTATTTCGCTATATGACAAACAAAATTACATCTCCAACATCTGATGATATTTTTATATGTGAAAGTGTTAGCATACCTGTGCTTCTCATTTCTTGCAGGCGATTCAAATTATCTGCGAAACATTGCCTGTTGGTTGGAACCAAGTTTTTCTTTGTCACACATGCCATAACTAGCCTTTGCGAATCTAATACCAGTCTCATCTTATGGATATCGTTGGTAGCTCAAGATTTCATCCAGGATAGTCGAGCTGTTGTAGAAATTGTTTTGAGTGCCTACATCAATACATATTCCCTTTTTCCCTTGAATTGCACAAAATGATTTATTTTTCAAGGGTGAAGCTTCTGATTCTTTTATCACAATTTTTTTATGCATTATCTCATTTGCTATTTCTAACTCCTTCCAGGACTTCTCAAGGGAACACTCATTTTATTCTAGCTCCTTAATTATTTCTTTTGTGCAAAACAATTCCTCTTCTTTGACTTCCATCCGTTTCTTCAATGCTTCTGCATACCATTGACCTGTTTATCATGTTCTTTTTCCTTTTCCAGTTGTTCCTTCAACACTTTGTTCTCTTTTCTTGATTTCCTCAAATAATCTATAGCATTGATCAATTCACCTTCCTAGTCAACATCAACAATATCTGCGTATTCAGATCTTGAACTTCCTTCAGTGTGACTGAGTGTTTCCTTAACTTCAGACTTCAACAATGGTTGTGTGATTTCATCGATAGTATTCTCCAACTTGAATTATTCCTTTGAGCTACTTGAAATTTTCTTTTATTCCTTCTTTGGAGAGGGAAAGTAAATTCGATTGTACGTCCATTCCTTTGTAGTTTTTGATATGTTGGCTGGAGCTCCTTTAGTTGATGATTTTCCCCTTGAGTTTTCATCCTGAATTAGGGCCATGAACAATACATCTCTTGGAATCTCATCATTGTATTCTTTCTCTGAAACATTGTCCTCCTCGATGTATAGGATTTTCTTCTGCCTCTGAAATGTCTTTTTGTCAAAATTTTTGTTTTGTTGATGCATGCTTCTTCGTTCTTGATAGTCCGACTCTTCCCTGCTTTCAATATCTCAGTTTTCTTCATATGCGCATTTTGAAGAAAAATAACTAATCTTGCCACATTTGAAACACTTAAAAGGTAACTTTCCTTCATACTTACCTTGTCCTCTTTTCAATTTTCTCCCAAAGTTATCCTCTTCTTTGTCTGACATGTCAACTATATTCTTACATCCACTTTTGTTGGACTTTGGAATTTTTGTCGCTTTAAATGCAACTTCCTTCCTGGATACATTCTTAGGTTCTTTTCTCATCTCATATGCCGTGAGGAATCCATATAGTTCATCCTTGGTCAAGTCGTCCAAATCACTTTTGTCTTTTAAAACTGACACTTTCAAATTGAATTGTGCAGGGAGAGTTCTCATTTTATTTTGTACAATTAAATTTTCTTTGATTGTGGTCCTAAGTCTCGTTATAGAGTTTACTATCTCATCCGCCCCCACAAAGTATGTAGCAACATCTTCTTCCTCCTTCATTTTGAGACTTTCAAATCGTTCTGAGAGTGTTGGTAATTTGGCCTTCTTGACTTTGTCATCGCCTTCATAGATACTCCCTAACTTATCCCACATTTCTTTCACTGTGGTGCATTGCATAACACTTGGCATCAACTAGTCCACACAATATGACATTTTTTGCTCGCACATTCCATTCATATTGTTTTCTATTTTCTAGGTCAACCGTCATTGTTATAGAGGTTGTGCGCTCATTGTTTTCTTTTGACTCATCTGCATATTTTGGAAACTCATATCAATCTTCCACTGATTTCCACACATCCATAGCAAGTGACTAGAAATAAACTTCCATTCATATTTTCCAGAAGCCATAGTTGGATTCATCAAATATTTGAGCCTTGTTGGTGGATAGTCCATCTTGCTTATCCATATCTGCGCTGGATTCTTCTTCAAAATGTTAGTCTGTTACTTAAGACACTCACTCTGATACCAATTGTTGGATTTATCTTATTACTGAGGGGAGGGGGTGAATCAACAATTGCACACATATGTATATTCTTTAACTATGACATACTTTCACCAAATAAAACTTTTCAGTAGAAACAATATCAACCACAATAGCACACAAATATCTGAAAAATAATTGTATACCTATAAATATGTGTATAATTACATCAGTGGGAGATTGCGATTTCTAAACATCAACACCTACTCATTTAAGGAGATGACCTGATCCCCAAGTTCAATTTTCTGCCTACTGGCACTGACTTGCAACAAATTCAATCTACGTGAGCACCAACTCATGATCTCCAGGCACCGATATGAATAGATATTAGTATGATTGCGAAAATTGTGACTTGTGGTTTCAAAGACTATCCTATAGATAACTGCGCTCTTCGGTTGTGGAAACACCAACTTCCGTTTGTTCTCTAGCACCAACTAGAAGGAGGCTACGACCCCTTGTGTTTTATCTTCACTAATAGAAAGTATACTCCAACACCCTGATTATATTCTCCAACACCAAATGGAAGGAGGCTGCAACCTCGTGCTCCTTGCCCCGTCCGACCTCCCTGATATGAACTATGATGGTATTGAAAAAACTACAAATATAGAAATATCTTATGTTTGTGAATATATTCGCACTCCGAAACTACTGTCACTTCTTTGATCTACACCAACATAAACAGTTTCCCAAAAAATGATGTGCAAAAATAACTGTGATCTATGTCTTAATTGGGTTTGCAACTTAGTCACATTTGTTGTTCTGCGATCCACGTATTCTATTGAGCAAGAACATCGCACATACAAAATATGGGCATCCTTTTCATCTAGCGCATTTATTCATTGTTCATCACTCATTGATTTGTGTACTCCATCTCTGCTACACAAATATATTCTCTGCGATCAATGAGCCATTGATACCCCCCACAAAGATTCCGATGCTTGTCCAAGCAATTATCTTAGATCTTCATTCTTCACAAGCTTACTTCACCACATCCATCTCTTTCTTATTTATAATCTTGTTGACTCAATATTTGTGTCCACTTGGTGAAGTTCCTTAACCTTGGATAACGCCCCACTAGATTGCGTTTTTAACAAGTTTAGGTCTGCGTTGGCATGCCACTTATCGGAATTCAACTGTGTGGTGTGTGGTGCACTTATGCCAACGTCCTTGTGGGGCTTTTGCACATAGGTTCATGACTTATGTTCGCCTTTACAAGTTTTTGTGCAACATACCATTTTATTTGTGGGACTTTCACAAAAAAATTTGTTTCTCTTTATTCATAAGTCACACAAATGGAATTTGTGCATGTAATCCATTTTTAATATTCTTCCTAAAGTATTATTATATTTACATTTGTGATTAATGTCATGGTGGGATCTTTGCATCAATTATTTTATCCTTTGCTATCTGATCTGATATTTTCTTCTTTGACATCTCATATTTTCTCCTTTGACATCAATTAATTTATCCTTTGATATCGATGACAATCCATGTTCAACATAACAAGTCAAAGGGATGCTCAAGTGGGAAATTAAAGATGCCAACCACCTAATACACACGTTTCCTTAAAACAGGAAACTAATGAACCCAAATTCAAACTTAATGATCAAATTCAGATTTAATGGACCAAATCCAACCAATGTGGGAGTAAATGGTCAATGGTGGTTAGGAAATGGCCCAAGAGGTTGTTGGAGGGCGAATTACATGAAGAAGAGGTCAATTGGTACATTGGATGCGACCAATGTGGAAAAAATCAAGTGTTAGGTTACTCCCATGGATTTTGTACATGGTTTTGGAGGTCAAGGAGAAAGCATAAAAGGAGGGGCCGTGGCTCATTTGGAGGTTATCTTGATTTATGTAATGTTATTATGATTGAGTTGCATTGCTTCTCAATTGCTTGGGTGATGTGCCCCTTGCAAATCGATTAGGGAGATGGGACCCTAGTCTTTTGAAGTTTATGTATGTTTTTTTAGGTCTTTTATCTCTTTGATGTACTGATGTACTGATTTCTTGTAGGTCTATGAATAATATTAGGACATTTCTGTGTTGCGCAATTTGCTTATTTCAATGAATTTTTATGCCTATGTTCAATGTGATAATTTTTATGACTAGCTTTCAGTTTTTGAAGTATATCTCGATAAATTGAGCTCTATTTCAACTTATAGAAATCGCCATAGGTAGGTGGGACCTTACAGATCCCATTCCTAGCATTGGTTTTAGAATCCATGAGTGCAGGCTATGATTTGGGAAAGCTTGAAAAACCACTTAGTTGCTTGGCCTAGTAAATCTGACATGTTTGTTGTAATTCTGCCATATCTTGAGATCCATGGAAAAAAATGAACTTTTGTAAGTTGTTGAAGGTTGGTGGGATAATACAGAACCCATACCCATCCTTTTTTTTTTCATAATTAGTTTTTCTTTGATGCCGTTTGGATCTGTTTGGAAATCACTTTACTGAGTAGTCTCGAATTGTCAAAATTTTCCCAAATCCCTCCAAACCACAAAATAACCTTCCAAACTATGAACCAAGTGTCTCAAACTATATATAGGACTATAACAGAGTGTAGATACATCTAGTGAAGCACCAAGATCCATTGGGTTTCCACAGAAGTCATGGGAACTTAAACTACATGGTTTAGGACTATTCTAGGTGTGATTTACCTAGAGATTGTGCCCATCACAGTATGTATGGACTCTAAAACCATTTGACCAGTGTTTTTCATACCTATATATGACCGATGCATACCATATCTCTGTGTTGGTTCGGATCCAATTGAAACTGCTCCATTTCTTATTCTAGGATTAGAGATTGTATCCTAGATTCAAATTGTCAATTTTGAGCTAGTTATAGTGTGGGTCAAGGTTTCATGTAAAGTGTATCCAAAAAGTCCTGAATCATATTTACATAAATTAGAGGTCCAATACTTCATATAAGAGTTGGAATTTTACCTCCAATCATTCCTCTTAAGTTACACTCTCTCCCAAACTGTCTTCCATGGTTTCGAGTGAAGTACATCACTTATATTTGGGGAATTTTGATTTTCTAAAGATGTGGGTGAGTTGATATCTATGATTTTAAAATTGGGTAATATCAAAGTGGTATCAGAGCATGGTCCTCTTCCCATGTGCATTGTGATCATTAGTTGAAAGAAGAAATTGCAGCCATGCCTATTACAATTGAAGAAATTGAAGCATGCTACAAGGAGTATTGAGATTTGAGAAGGGAGATTCGTGCAAATATTTCTCTCAAAGAATATATTATTGCCTAGAATGGATTTTGGCATAAGAATACATATGAGTAATCCTACAAGAAAAAAGAGATATTAAAGAGAGGAACCAAGTTGTTCCACCTCTCAAATTAGTGAAGAAGAAGATGATGAGGTCGAAATGCTAGGCTCTTTTCATCCACATGAGGGTTTGGAAGATAATGAATCATATAGATAATGTTTGGGTCTTTTAGTAGAACTCAAAGAGAAAAATCATGCTTGTACAAGTCATCTTCATGGGAAGGATGAAGAGGAGATCCCAACGTTTCATCTCTTGAAATAAGACCATCTTGCAAAGGATCCTCTTTGTGAGCCACACCATTTGGGTGGATCACTAAAGGAGGTTGAAGAGAAGCTCATAGTAGCTAAGGAACCTTTTGTTGATGCCAATTACTTGGTGTTAAGATGTTATTGGAGATATTTATAAGAAGGATTGGAAGGAGAATATTTCTTGGGAGAATTTGAAACTCTCAAAGAATTAATGGCCAAGACGAAGGAAAGCTACATGGACTTGCTCTAAGATAAGAATCATATTATTGTGATGACGAAAATATACTATCATGCACTCAAAAGAGAGGAAGATGAAGTAGAAATGCTTGGTGGCTAATTGGAGTTGAATGTACCACACCTTTCATCTTGCATGGAAGGAAATGCATTGGGTATGATGGAGGGATTTCATGTAGAGGATGAACATTAGGAAATTTCTAATTTGCAAGTGTTGGTGAAGGGAGATTACATAGAATATCTTGGCCAAACACTTGTATTGTTTCAGAAGTACATTCAAGAGGACATACCATTCAAATTTTCAAGAACAAATGCTTATTTGTCCATGGATTGGATATGTGAGTACATAGTGGAGATGGAGATACAAGGATGCACTGGTCTTTCTTTCCATGGAATAATACTAACTACCACATCATTCCATCAACAATCATGTGAATGAGATCAACATGAATGACATGTGCATGAAGAATATATTTCCATGGATAAGGTTGTCCAAGCGCTATCTTGGTACCAAGAGGATTATGGGAACTTTCCTACATTGAAGGGGAAAATGATTTTGGAAGAGGTAGTTGCATTTTCTTTACTTGGATCAACCAACAAAGATTTTGATTATTTTATGTATTGTATGGATGGATTCATGGAAAATTTGAGATCTATATAAAGCAAGCTTTAGTTTGCTATGATAGGAGGTTGATTGATGCATTGTTTGCCTTCTAGTTTGATGAGAAGCAACATAAATGTCCATGGATGAAATTGATGCATTCAATATGAAAGATGGGACTTGGAGGCTCCATTTAATTCAAGAGGATAGAACACATGACGTAGATGCAAAAAGGAATTTTCTTTTCTTGTTGTAAAGACTCTTAGAGGGTTCAACAAGTATTTGGAATGATGCACTCCCAATTCGTACTTGGGGTCTTGACATCCCATGGAAAGATAAATGGTTCTTGATGGTGTCATTCATCCTGTATTTTTGTGAGGTGCAACAAATATTCCTATGGCTTCCATATGAACCTTACAATACACATAGAATCACATCGGAGGTACTCTTGACTCATTTGGATGAGTCAATAGATGTGGGGAGTGTTTTCCAAACATCATTTTACCAAAGAATATTATGAGTTTCTCCTATGGGTGACTAGAGAAAAGTTGGAGGATCATGGGAGTGGACATGTTCCTTATCTCTATCTTGGATTTTTTCCTTGATATGTGAGCATCAACAGAGATATTGATGGCAATAATTTGGTACTCCCATTGCACATGTATCCATAGATTGAATCATAGAAGCTTTTGGAAGAATGTAGAACAATGTTGGGGGTTACTAAATGCCTCATCACTAACCATGTCACTTCTTTGGGCATACTACTCATCAAGACCCATCACCTATGTGAGAACATGAAGTAATTTTAAGGCTTCACACATGGAAGGATACCAGACAAAGGTGATGAGCATGAGTTTGAGATGAAGGTGGGAAAGACACCTAGAAGATCCACCCCTACAAGCTTCTAAAGAAATGAAAGTATGATATGGAGCAATCCATCAAGGAGCAACTTGAATTGGGTTTAAGAAACTCAAGAAAATATGGAGTGGCTGAAATTATCTATCTTAGCCTTGTGGATGGGATAGTGTTGATCCTGTTAAATTTTCATATGCTTAGCTAAGACATCAGTATATCATTTCATTGTCATAACAAAAGCATATAAACAAGATCATTGAAAGAAACAACATCACAAGAACAAGACAGATTTATCCTAGGAAAACCCTAAAGGGAAAAACCCAACAAAAGCTTCCTCAATATAGATGCCCAAAAAGGTAAAAGATAAAACCAGCAAGGAGATCAAAGCCTGATCCTCCTCCTTCTCCTGCTACTCTTCTCTTCTCCACTAATGCGCTACACAAGTGAGAGTGTGTGTTCCAAATGAGGAGCTCTACACCTCTATTTATATTCATCCATTCACTTTAATTAACTCATCCGACATGTAGGCTCGAGTTAAATCATGTAGGTTCGAGTTACAAATGTAGGTTCAAGTAACCACACTGGGGTGCTAATGACCCACCTTTACAATTAGAGGGGACTACCTCATGACTCTTATTAGTTATTCCGATTAGGAGCATCGGGGTACAAGGTAATACAAGTGGTTCTCTCGATAGGACCATCGAGGACCACAAAAATATACATATAGAATATTCTTCGAAGTTACAATATTTCAACACTCCCCCTTAACAAGAAGGGTATTCTATAACAACATCAACAACAACAATAATAGGAGAGAGAGAGAGATATGACATCATCAACATCATCAGGGTAACACATCTATAAATCATTGGAAGCTTTTCAACATCATATAGTCTTCATCTTCAATCTTCAACGACAAAAACTCTTTGATCAGCATCAACATCTTTTGACCTTTTGATCAGCAACATTTTCAGCAACATCTTTAGCACTTTGACCTTTTGATCAGCAACATCTTCAACAACATCTTCAACACCTTGACCTTTCGATCAACAACATCTTCAGCAACATCTTCAGCACTTTGACCTTTCGATCAACAACATCTTCAGCAACATCTTCAGCACTTTGACCTTTCGATCAACAACATCTTCAAAACTTTGAATTTTCGATAAGCAACAACATCATCATCATACTATGATATTTTGATCAGAAACATCATCATCATCATACTCTGATATTTCGATTAGAAACATCATCATCATCATACTCTGATCTTTCGATCAGAAATATCATCATCATCATACTCTGATCTTTCGATCAGAAACATCATCATCATCATACTCTGATCTTTCGATCATAAACATCATCATGAAAACATCATTATCATCAAAACATTAACATCATCAAAACATCAACATCATCATCATCAAAACATCAACATGATCCTTCCTTTTGGAATTACGGGATCAACATGTTTGTGGTACTCAGACGATCCTTCCTTTCGAAATTACGGGATTTTTGGTCTTTACGGAGTTACCAATGATCCTTCCTTTCGGAATTATAGGATCAACACATATGTGGAGCTCAGACGATCCTTCCTTTCGGAATTACGGGATCAAGTCTTTTCGGAGCTACTAACGATCCTTCCTTTGGGAATTACGGGATCAACACATCTGTGGAACTCAGACAATCCTTCCTGTTGGAATTACGGGATCAAGTCAATGATCCTTCCTTTCGAAATTACAGGATTTAGGTCTTTACGGAGTTACTAAGGATCCTTCCTTTCGGAATTACGGGATCAACACATCTGTGGAACTCAGACAATCCTTCCTCTAGGAATTACGGGATCAACACACGTTCTTGAGTACCGAAGTCACCGGATCCGTTCTGAACCGAATTTTAAGGATGATACAATCCTACCACCTTCTTGATGACTGAAGTCACTGGATCCGTTCTGAACCGAAGGTCAAGGATGATACAATCCTACCACCTTCTTGATGACTGAGTAACCAGATCACTTTAGGGAAAGTGCCCAAGGATGATACAATCCCACTGCAACATCACTACTCCCCCTTTCGGGGAAGGTCTTTCCGAACCACACCAAGCTTATCTCGAAAGTATTTGAACTTTATTCGAGACAGAGGCTTTTTCAACACATCGGCAACTTATTCAACAGTACTCACATACTGGAGCTTTATGGCTCCCTTCTGCATCATCTCTTGAATGTAGAAATACCTGATTTCTATGTGCTTCGATCTGTCATGGAATACTAGGTTCTCTGTCATCTTTATACAACTTTGATTGTCTCATAGAATCACGGTAGTATCCAATTATAGGTTGAATAATCCCGACATCAGCTTTCGAAGCCATATGGCTTCACAACTAGCAGAGCAAGCTGCTATGTATTCTGCTTCAGCTGTGCTTAGAGCAACACATGACTATTTTCTGCTAAACCATGAAATCATAGCAGATCCCAAACTATAACATCCACCTGATGTGCTTTTTCCATCTAAGATACTTCCGGCCCAATCTGCATCTGTATAGCCATACAATCTATACTCATGGCTACCATCATAGTATAGACCAAAATCTATAGTCCCTTTCAGATATCTCATCACATGTTTTGCAGCTACCAAGTGAACCCTTCTAGGTTGAACTAGATATTGACTTAAGGTGTTCACAGCAAAACAAATGTCTGGTCTGGTATTTGTTAAGTACATCAATGACCCAATGATCTATTTGTAATGAGTTACATCCACTAACTCTAATGAGTCATTGGCTAACAACTTCAGGTTGAAATCCATGGGAGTAGCCATGGCTTTGCATTCCAACATATTGAATCTTTTCAATATATCTACTGCATACTTTCCCTGGTTGAGAAAGATTCCTTCTGAACTTTGCCATACTTCCAGACCTAGGAAATAATGCATTAACCCAAGATCTTTCATCTCAAATTCTTCTGCTAGTTTCTTCTTGCTTTCCATAATCTGTTTCTCATTTCCTGTCAAGAATAAGTCATCCACATATAGTAGCAGGATGACAGGTTCATCTTCTACAATATTGAGGTAAAGGTTGGGATCAGCTTTACTCTTGGTAAAGACCATGTTTGATAGGAAACTATCTATCCTTCCATACTAAGCTCGAGGAGCTTGTTTTAGGCCATACAAGGCCTTCTTCAACTTGCATATGTGAGTATGTCCATCTTCAACTTCAAAACCTTATGGCTGCTCTATGTATACTTCTTCTTCAATCACACCATTCGGGAAGGCTGTCTTCACATCCATCTGGTATAAGTCCCACTTCATCATGGATGCAAGTGCCATGATAGCTCTAATCGAAGTATACTGTGCTACTGGGGCAAATGTCTCTTCATAATCAATTCCCTCTTTCTGAGAGAATCCTCTGGCCACAAATATTGCTTTATATTTCTCAATACTTCTGTCAGCTGCATGCTTTATTTTGTATATCCATTTAGAGGATACTATACTCTTTCCTTCTGGTTTGGGAACTATATCCCATACATCATTCTTCATTATTGACTGGTATTCTTCAGTCATTGCTTCTACCCATTCCTTCTTTTGTATGGCTTCTTCGTAGTTTGTAGGTTCTTGATCTATGAGATCACACATCAAGGCTACGTAGTTGGTAAAAGTATTAGGTTTCTTCCTTTCCCTTATGGAGCCTTTAGAAGCTCCATATCTTTCTGCCTCTCGTATAATTTCTCTTGTCCAAGCAGGCTTTCTCTTTCTTGATATCTCCATAACAGGAGGTTCTTGAGGTTCTGTCATGTCATGTTCTTCAGGAGCTTCATCTTCAAGGAGACACATAGTTTCTTTATTTCTGGGAGGTGTCTCTTCTTCATTCACTTCTTCATGTTGGCACTTCCTGGATCTCTTGAGGGCTGCCTCTTCATGGAATGTCACATCTCGACTGATTTCCATGTGATGGAATCCAGGAATGTAAATTCTGAATGCTTTGGATACTTCACAATATCCAACAAATATCCCCTTCTTTCCAGAAGGGTCTAACTTGGTTCTTTTCTCTTTTGGTATATGAATATATACTGGACAACCAAATATCTTGAGGTGACTTGCTTCAGGCTTCTTTCCTGTGAACATCTTTTCTGGAGTCTTGAATCCAAGAGCACTATGAGATATTCTATTCTATACATATACATCAGTTCTTGCTGCTTCTGCCCATAGATGCATTGGAAGATCTTGATCATATATCATTGTCTTCACTGCCTCCATGATGGTTCTGTTCTTTCTTTCCGCAACCCCATTTTGTTGAGGATTGTAGGGAGTAGTTAGTTCCCTCTTGATTTTGACATCTTTGCAAAAAGCCTCAAACTCTTTTGAGGTATATTCTCCTCCATTGTCTGAACGGAGTGTCTTTATTTTCTTGTCTGAAAGATTCTCTATCAAGGCTTTGAACTCCTTAAATTTTTCAAACACTTCACTCTTTTCTTTTAAGAAGTATATCCAAGTATTTCTTGAAAAATCATCAATAAATGTGATATAGTATTCAAAGCCACTTGAGGATGTGGAAGACATTGGACCAAAAACATCTGAATGAATCAATTCCAAAGTACCTTTTGTTTTAGTTTCACTTTTCGGAAATGGATTCTTGATGTTCTTTCCCTTCGCACACCCTTTGCAAATGCCTTCATGCTTGATCTTCATATCTAGTAATACCGTCACTACCTTATTTACATGAGGTAGATATTTGTAATTAATGTGGGCAAGCCTTCTATGCCATAGTTGACTAGAGTTAGTGGACTCATGAACAAGGGCTGTTTCTGAGTGCCCCTTGAGTTTATACAAGCCTCCTTCTTCTTCACCAATGATGATTTCATCTTCAATATTCTTTCCTTTGGGCTACATGAGTACTTGGGAATCTATGAAAGCCACTCCGAATCCTTTCTTATCTAAAGCTGAGATAGAAAGTAAGTTCTTCTCTAAACTGGGTACATACAATACATCTTTCATCTTTAGAGGATTACCTGAATCAAGTTTGTAGCTTGCTTCACCAACTCCTTTGATCGGATATTGATAGTCATCTCCTAGGGATAATTTCTAAGGAGAGATTCTTTCTTCAAGTTTGGACAGAGTTTTCTTTTGTCCCATCATGTGCTTTGAAGCACCACTATCAATAAGCCAAGTATCTTCTCCAGGTGTGACAACCCCAAAGAGTGTAGAGAATAGTACATACTCTTCTGCATATTCTTCTCTTGTTTGCTTTCTTGGAGGTCCTTCTTCTTCTTCTTCTTCATCTTCATCTTCCGCCAGATGAGCATGATATCTTTTGTTGTTGTTGATCCTCCTCTGATACTCTTGCTTCCTTATAGGACAATTTCGGGCAATGTGTCCTATCTTGTTACAATGAAAACATTGAAAATCGGAGTAGTCTCTACTTGGAGGAGTTTCTCTTACCCTTTGGATTCTTCTAGGAGGTTGAGACTCCTTGAAATTTCTTCTTTTGAATTTTGATTGACCTATTATTTTCTTGGTGTGAGTGGCTAGGGCTTGATCATCTTCTTTTAATAAGGCTTCTCTATTTGCCACTCTTGTCTCTTCTTGAATACAGTCTTCCCATACCACATCAAACTTCATGCTTTCTTTTCTGGCACATATCATTTGGATGAAGGACTCCCAGGGTCTAGTGAGACCATTGAGAGTAGTCATAACCAGTTCATCTTCATCAAGCTTGTCTCCAATAGCTTCTAGTTGCTCTTTGATCTGAGGGACCCTTGTGAAGTAATCTTGGATGGATTCTCCGTGACTCATCTTGGTGCTCCTCAGTTGAGCTCTTAGATTCATCTTCTGTTAATGTTCCTTCCTTCATACATTCTGGATAGGGCATCAAACATTTCTTTTGGAGTCTTCTTGGAAGACACTTGAGGGATCAAGTGATCTTTGATGGAGTCAACAATAATCCTTTGTGCTCTAATCATATCCTTTCTGTGCTTCTCCTTGGCTTCAGCTTCTTTAGGTTTTGAAACTTCTTCTTTGACATACTTATCAAGATCATTCTCTTGGAGAATGAGACCAATCCTGTATTTCCATGCTCGGAAATTTTCTATGCCTTGTAGCTTGTCCTCAAGCTTAGTGCTTGGGGCCATCTTGTCGGAAAATCACAAAAAAAATTGAAATTTTGCAGAATGAGAAACTGACCTTACTAGGAGATGTGCTTGAATGAGGTGAGTTGACTGGTGTGCTTGGATTCTGGAGATTTCAAATTTTCACCTTTCAAATCAGACTTGCAAGATTCAGCTTCTGTAGTTTTCTGGTTCAACAGTTTTCTGGGATAGCTGTCAAACTAGGGTTTGACATTTCCGGAGACTCACACATCCAAAAACTGTGATTACTCACACATCTAAAAACTATGATTCCAGGCTCAAAATATGCGCTCTGGGAGGGTGCAACTTTCCATGCAATCAGTTTTCTGAGACTCAATTTTTTTTCTTCCGAAAACCCTAATTTCTTCCGGGGAGAGAGAGAGAGCTATTTCACCTTGTGAAAGCTGTCCTGTTCAGGTTAGCTCTGATACCATGCTAAATTTTCATATGCTTAGCTAAGACATCAGTATATCATTTCATTTTCATAATAAAAGCATATAAACATGATCACTGAAAGAAGCAACATCACAAGAACAACACAAATTTATCTTGGGAAAACCCTAAAGGGAAAAACCCAGCAAAAGCTTCCTCAACATAGATGCCCAAAAAGGTAAAAGATAAAACCAGCAAGGAGATCAAAGCCTGATCCTCCTCCTTCTCCTGCTACTCTTATCTTCTCCACTAATGCACTACACAAGTGAGAGTGTGTGTTCCAAATGAGGAGCGCTATACCTCTATTATATTCATCCATTCACTTTAATTAACTCATCCGACATGTAGGCTCGAGTTAAGTCATGTAGGCTCGAGTTACACATGTAGGCTCAAGTAACCACACTGGGTGCTAATGACCCACCTTTACAATTAGAGGGGACTACCTCATGACTCTTATTAGTTCTTCCGATTAGGAGCATCGGGGTACAAGGTAATACAAGTGGTTCTCCCGATAGGACCATCGGGGACCACAAAAAGATACGTATAGAATATTCTTCGAAGTTACAATATTTCAACAGATCCTAGTTTTGTCACCATTTTTGGCTGGTAAATTACACTTTTTGACATCCATTTTGTTATCTATTTGACATATTTCTTTCATACAGCTTATCATTCAGCCTCAGGTATGAATATATTTGGATTTATGCGAATTATGGTTTATTATTGTTATTTCACAATTTTATTAATTAAATTCGATGCTATTTGAGAACATGTTTGATATATGTGTGAATTTTTTTGCAGGTTATATTCCTTGAATGAGCCAACGATTAGACACGCATCACTCTAGATATGCATAAATTGCATCCAACTCACCATCCAACTCATCAATCAGGACGCACATTGTTTATGGCATATTCCAAAGCGTTAAAGCATGGAACGGTTTTTAGTTTCTATGTGTCCATGCGTCTGGATGATAGATTGACCCTTGTTCTAGAAGGATCGTCATCTTTCCTTCTCTGTTCGACACCATGACACCAGTCCACATCAAAGAGGATCCTCACGCCACAACATGCGCAATGGAGAACCAACGCGCGAGGAAGAAGTAGAAGCATTATGTGTTGGCATTCAATCATTTGTTTGTAATAATGGTTGACTATTTTAGGAGCAGTCGACCACAGCTGAAAGGGTCGACCCACTTGTCCTTGTAAAACACTATATATATTTGCCTCTAAGCGAGAGTGTAGTTAGCTAGTTTTACATTTTGTTAGTCGATTTTAGAGAAACTCTGTAATACTGTTTCACGTTTTAATAGAAGTTACATCCCTGCTGTGTATAGGATCTTGTTCGTGTAAGCGTTTAGCAAAGCGTCACCCTAATTGCTGAGAGGGCCCCTCATCAACCAGTGGTTTTCATTCTTGTGTGTATTTTCATCACCTCTTTCCTTGCAAATAAGTAGGTTTATTTCCAATTTGTTTCTGTGATTAAGTTACTGCAATCTTTTATTCTTTTGTTTATGTAATGTATGTTTGTTGAACTTTCTATCATCCATATTACACTGTTAGTATAGATTCTATTTTAGAGATTAAAAATAACTGGTTGCTTTAAGTACACAGAGTAGATTGCTTTAATATCTTAGAATCAATTTGTAGTAGGTTCATTTTTGTTAAGTCTTGTCTTGTTATAAGTTTTCTTTGGTTACATTTTAGTTTGTTTAATAATGCAATAGGTAATAATTTCTTAAAAATCATGAATTAACTTAAGTTATTTTGTTGTTAAATTCGATCACTAAGTAGGTATACTTACTATTCTTTATGCATTTTGTTTTCATGTGCACAAAATCAGCTAATAATTAGATTATAATTAGATTATTTAGGCTATTTTACACTGTTTTCTCTATACAGACTGTCATTTGGACAACTTGTTCAGCATGTCATTTAGACCTACCTTCCAGTTTGCAATCCAGCGCTTCCTTCAGCCTTCAATATTCATGTTTTGTTTTAAATCTGTTTTGAAGTTCTGTTTCTTTAGCTTTCGAATTCTATTTTGTTTTGGTAATTAGATACTGATTATATTTATCATTAGGACCTTAGGATAGATTATTTAAAGTATTATTAAGTTCCATCCTTATTCTCAACTTTATTTTACCTAAATATTCTTTAAATTATGCTATGTTCTGTTTCTTTTGTTTCTAATCTTCTCACTTATTATTGTTATAACATTTGATAAATATATCTCGAGTCTAGTTTATCCTTGTGTATATCTTTGTGTCTATACTAGATTTCTTAATCAAGTTTTCTTTATTAAGTTTTCTACTTGCTTTTCTAATTAAGTTTTCTTTATCAAGTTTTCTACTTGCTTTCCTAATTAAGTTTTCTACTTGCTTTTCTAATTAAGTTTTCTACTTGCTTCCTAATTAAGTATTCTTTATTAAGTTTTATACTTGCTTCTTTCATTAAGGTCTTTTACTTGTTTATAAGCTAGATTTCCCTTACATTGGTTTCATATAAGAATTATTTATTTATGAAAGTAATATTTAAAAATAATCTCGTCTCTTAATATATTAGTTGTTCATAATATCTTTCTTAGTTAAGAGTCAGTTGCTTATGGAATATATCACCATGTTTACCATCACCTATAATTGGACCTTCGTTAGCTTGCACATATTTGTAGAAGTTAAGTTAGATTTAATCCCATTTAGTTTCTTTACTTCTTTTGAAATCCATTTTGACACTACTCCTCCCCTAGTTCCAATCACAGTGAATGCATATCCACAGAACAATCAAGGAGAGTGGAACTAGATAATTTAGTTTAACCATTATGTACATTTGTTAATTGCATGTATAGCTTAGTTGTTGAAGTTTGTAAAAGTATGTCCAGTTGTTGTAAACTTGTTTCCCATGTTATAATACCTTGCATAGTTAGTTTCTGAAGCTGTTTATAAAGCTTTCTAATTCTTAGATTAAAAAGTGGAATAGTTAATTAATAAGTACTTTACCTTCTTAGAGTAGTGTTGTTTATATCTTTACCTTTCAGTGTTTGTCTATAGAATAGAGTAGTATAGCTTGATACTACTTTAGTCTAATACTCTATTTTGGTTTAATGACTTTCATAGTTGAATTTATAGGAGTTTGAGTCAGTTTTTCATTTTGAAAGATCTTTCGATCTTTTCTTTGTTAAAATATTTCCACGACACCTTAGGAACCCCTCCACCTTCGCATATACTTTGTTTCAACTCTAAGTTTACCAACCTCGACCGATAATTAAATATTTGGTGAATTAATTAAGACATTGTAACACCCAACAGATAGAGAAGGCCCAAGTATGTAAGAAGGCATATGTGTCTTCTCTTCCATTAGATCTTTGGTTGTTTGATCATTCACTTGGGAGTGGTTGATGCATTCATTATTTGGAATCCTATGAGTAGTGGGGGAACTCATGGGTGTCATTTGATGTTTCCATCCTTCATGCATGACCAAACCTGAGAGATCAATTTGAGCCACTTAGGTGGAACAAGTGTTTGTGTTACAAATCATGGGAATGGAGGACAATTAGGGAAAGATGAGCTTCATGTCTTATTAGAGAGGGTCACAAAGTCTCAGTTCGGCATTAGGAGTTATGAGCTTCCAATATGGTACTGGGATCTTGTTATAGCATGGAGCGATATATTGTTCTTAATGGAATTAGATTTTGGGAGGATGAATATTGTTCAGTGGGATGCAATAGGGATATCTAGTCTTCATTTCCATGAGTCTATCCTTGTGGAGCAGTTGGAGATTTTCCTACATGGGAAACATTATGACAGATAGACTCATTATTCTTCTGTTTGGTGGTTTGGGAGTCCTCATGAGGCTCTCTATGTTGACATGGGGGAGTGTATATGAGGAAAAATAAGACACTTACCAATCCTTGTATTCATTTTGGACCCAACAATCATTCTTTGTCTCAACTATTTCAATTGTGAGATGCATGCAACAATGTCTAGGATAGAGACATCTCTTGAAATGGATATGGTGCATAAGATTGATATATTATTTGACCATTATCATCATATTTGATTGGGAGAATAGGTGATGCAAGAAACAAATCCTTGTTGGGATAAGAATTCCAAAATAGTTCTCAATGGGATGAAGAAGGTGGTGCATAATTTTTGAATGTTTGCCCCACCATATGTGAAAAAGGGTGATTCTTTCAAAGGAAGAAATTAATGATTTTGAGGCCTAATAGATAATCATGAAGTTGCAACCACATCATAAACATTATTCAATTAGAGACATGGAGGTGTTAATCATCATGCATGCATTTATTAAGTGCATAATGTGTTTAAGGGGAAACATGTTTGAGATTGAAATTGGTCATAATAGTTGAATCACGATCTTGACACATGTAAATATCAATGTATGGCAGCAAAGGAATCTAATATATGATGAAGGTGAGTATAAAATGGCTCATGTATCAGCTCACCAAAGTTGTTGGAAAAGTGATCAAGTGAATCATTATTGAAATTTTTATTTGAGAGGCCATTGGGTGGATTCAAATATTTGTGGAGATGGTTCATATTGCTTGAGGAAAAGCAATATTAGGAGGGGAGGAATTGTAATGACCCCAAACTTGGCTGAGGACAATAAAGGCCTAAGTCATTTAGTCACGACCATGAAAGTTGTCAAATCTAAGCTAAATGACCAAGGTAGGAGTTTGAAGGAGATGGTAGGCTATGTTGATTCATCATTTAATCTAAGTATCCTAAGATTGGCGAGTCTTTAAAATGTAAAATAAAAAAAAATATAAAATCCTAACCAATTTGAAAGATAAATTCTCAACCCAAAAGTTAAATGGATAATTAAATTTATTTTAGAATTTGGATTTATCCTAAGTATTCCTTTGTATAAAATTGGTTAAATTTTATTAAGGAAAATTATTTAAATTGATGTAAAAGTTGGTCCAAGGTGTGAATGGGGGCCAAATGATGAATAAGGGAGGTGTATTAAATGTTGAACACGTCAAAGGGACACTCAAGGGGGAAATTAATGACACCAACCACCTAATACAACCGTTTCCTTAAAACAAGGAAACTAATGAACCCAAATTCAAACTTAAGGATCAAATTCAGATTTAATGGACCAAGTCCAACCAATGTGGGAGGAAATGGTCCAAGAGGTTGTTGGAGGGCGAATTACATGAGAAAGAGGTCAAGTGGTACATTGAAAGTGGCTAATGTGGAAAAAATCAAGGGTAAGGTTACTCCCCATGGTTTTTGTACATGGTTTCTTGAGTCCCATGGTTTTGAAGCATGATTTTCGAGGTAAAGGAGAAAGCATAAAAGGAGTGGTCATGTCTCATTTGGAGGTCATATTGATATATGTATTTTTGTTATGATTGAGTTGCATTGCTTCTTAATTGCTTGGGTGATGTGCCCCTTGCAAATTGATTAGGGAGATTGCCCCCTAGTATTTTGAAGTTTATATAATATGTTTTATATCTCTTTTATATCTCTAATGTACTGATGTACTAGTGTCTTATAGATCTATGAATAGAAGCCATCACCATTCTTGTATAGAACCCATCACCATTTTTCTTTTATAATTAGTTGGGTTTTGATGCCATTTGGAGCCGTTTGGAAATCACCTTACTGCGTAGTCCCAAATAGCCAAACTTTTCCCAAATCCCTCCAAACCACAAAATAGCCTTCCAAACGGTGAGTGAAGTGTCTTTGACTGTATATAGGACTATAATAGAGTCTATATACATCTAGTGAAGCACTAGGAGACATTGAGTTTCAATAAAATTTCTCGGGACTTAAACTGCGTGGTCTTAGGACCATTCCGAGCATGATGTACCCATTGAATGTGCCTACCGGAGTATGTATGGACTCTAAACCCATATCATCAGAGTTTTATAGACATGTATATTACCGCTACAAACAATATAATTGTTTTGGTTCGGATCCTATTGAAATTGCTCCATTTCCTAGTCTAGAATTAAAGATTGTCTCCTGTATTCAAATTGCCAATTTTGAGCTAGTTATATTGTGGGTCAAAGTTTCATATAAAGTGTTTGAAAAAAGTACTAAATAATAAATGCATAAAAAATAGGTCCAATCCTTGATATCATATCTTAACCTTGACCCCCAATCATTCCTCTTAATTTGTAGTCTCTCTCAAACTGTCTTCTAGTGTTTTGAGTGAAGTAAATCACCTAGTTTTGGGGGATTTTGATTCTCTAAAGCCATGGGTGAGTTGATATCTCTGATGTTTAGATTGGGGATATCACAGTTACCATGTGAGCACTCCTTGATATATTGGGTTGAGTTACCATGGTGTACGGGTACACTCCCTTGAGATATTACACTCCTCGATGGACTGAGTTGAGTTGGTATGAGATATGATACTCCTCGATGAACTGAGTTGAAGTGTTCTGTGACACTCCTCGATGGAATGATTTGAGTTGTTCTATGGTACTCCTTGATGGACTGATTTTAGTTGTTATGAGACATTACACTTCTCTATGGACTTATTTGTGTTGGTATGCGTCTCCGGGTTGGTGCTCAACATCCCTTGTGGTTAGGAATGACTCATCAGTGGGTTAGTGCCCAACAACCCTTGGTATGTATCCCATTTGGTTGGGATAACTTGTCACTGGGTTGATTCCCAACAATCCTTGGGGTGTAGCCCATGTAGTTGGGATAATTATGGGTTGTATCCCATCATCCCTTATGGTTGAATCCCTTGAGGACTTGTCCATATGGTTATAGCCTATGTGATATGACCCAACTAACATCAAGTAGGATGAGGTGGGATCCACTACTTGTCGATCTAGGATGAAGTGGAATAGCCATGCAATGGATTGTGACACACCCTGATCCACTTACCATTGAGAAGCATGGAGTGGGATCCACTATCACCGAGTAGGATGAAGTGGAGTGGTCATGATATTTCCTAAGACACCTTCACATTGTGGGGTTGACCACGATCATGCGCTGGAACTCAGAGTGCTTTCTTGAGGGACTAGCTACCCATCACTGTGCAAGCTATGTCCAAGTATGGGTGCACACATACCATAACAAGAATATTGTTGGTTAACATAAATGTTACATGGTTGTGTTATAAAGGGTAGTTTTGGTCCATGAGACTTGGATGTAAGCCATTTCCTATGAAGAAGAGAAGATATTCTAAGTCAAGAAGATGAACATTGAACCCATGAGGAATGAGTATGATGATACCTCCTTGACTAAGAGGGAGTGTTAGTGTTATAGCATGGTGAGGTATATTTTAATACAAGTAAGCCCTATCAAATGTTGACGTGGAGTGCTTCAAGACACGTTGGCCTTGATGAGAGTTAACTACTTATTGGACAACTCATCCTTAAAATAGATCAACCCTTGATGTCTATACATATACATCAGAGATCTCTAAAATACACATACATATACATATACATTGTGCATCTATCAACGCATCAACTTGCATCTCTTGCTCTAAAATTCAAACTGTACTGGGTATTCTATCTTGATTGGAGACATCTGATATGATGGCATCATTTCATCTTACACTTCTTCTCTTGTCATTGTCATTATTGAGTCTGCCTTACTTGGTGTTGAAGACGTCTACTACATATCGGCATGCAAAGAGAAGTTTGTTATATCCTTGTAACAATTCGGTAGGAATATGTTAAGAGGTTTGTATACATTGGATCACATTGTGGTGTATGAGATAGGTTTGCTACAACTAGAGGTGTGCTATGGAGCAACCTTCTATACTTGGAGAAGACCGACTATTTTCTTGTAAAGAGGGTGTACTCATGCATTGGGTTTTCTCATGAAGGACACAAGAAAAGGATAAGTGTTTTTTTCTCATTATTATACCCTTATGGTAAGGGATTTTGTTCATAGTTAAACTTGTACTTAATGAATCTATTCTCATAGTGGAAGGTTGCTGGGTTCCCCCCCCTCGAGTGGAATGGTTTTCAAGGATAAATCTTGTGTCTATTGTGCTTATCCATCTTATTGTGATTCTTTTCATTTACTGTTACATAGATGTATATGGTTTATGGTTCAGTTATGGTTCAAATTATGCTTATGTAACGATGAAATTTAAATAAATGATAATGAAATGCACTGGCCTAAAAATTCAACAACATCCACCATTCCAATATGTCATTCTCTTGACTTGGTTTCCTCACCTAGAGCTCCCTCCAATAACTTTCATATTGTTTTTTTCCATTACCAACATTTTTCATGTTTCTCTCACATGTATTTCTTTGTGTATCTTTGTTGTTTGTCGATATTCCTTAATAATTTTATTTGATGGGTCTCTTTTGTAGTTTTCCTACCTTTTTTACATGTGTCATCGTACCACATGATCACTCTCAACTTGTTTATTATTTTATTGCTTATTTCCTTCAAGTATTTTTTTATGCATTTCTGTAAGCTGTCCTCAATTGTTTGCATTATAAGCACAAATTTCTCCTTAGTTGTTTTGGCTATATTGAGAGAGAGAGATCATCCATGCGCTTGGTGCCATGTGGAAACTTGAGAGTGTTGAAATAATGTAACTTTGAAGAATATTCTACTTGTAGTTCATATTATTATTACTCCTCCTTCGGGAGATGTTATTGATGTAAACGGTCATGTAAATGTAATGAGGTAAACCCTCAGTGGTAAGTCGGGTCAATAACAACCATAAAAGATGTTTATAATTATTATTGTGAAGTATAACTATCTAGGTTGGCCCTGTTAATTAGACAGGTCAAACCAATTAGATAAAATGTCAGCTGGGAAACTAGTATAAATAGGGAGGTGCCCTCCCTCATTTATACACACTCACTCACACTTGTATTTGCGCAAGAGAGAGAAAGAAGGGCAGACAGAGAAGAAGGAGGACCAATGTTTTTGGTGTCTTGGATTTTATGATTGGGGTTTGGTCTCTCACTTGATGAGACTTTTTTCTTTGGTAATTGCATACTGGTAATATATATTGAGGAAGTTTTGCTGGGTTTTTCCCAAGATAGATAGATGTGTACCTTGTGATTGTGTCTCTTTCAGTGATCCTCTTTCTAATGTTATTATGAAAATGCATTGAATGCTAATCGATTTAGGAATTAAGCTATGACAACATAGAAAACTTAACATGGTATCAAAGCCATCCTGAAAAGAGCATCTTTCATGAGGTAAATTTCTCTCTCCTTCTCTCGACAAGGAAATTAGGGTTTTCTGACAAAGTGGAATTTTTGAGTGCAAGTGACATAGGGAAGTGCACCCCTCCTAGGCACATATTTTGGAACTAAGATCAAATTTTTCCAGTGGGCAGATCCTCCATAAAGTCAAGCACTAGTTCGGCTTGAAGCCAAAAAATCAGAAAACCAGAAATAGAACCAGAAACTGTTATCTAGGATCTTGCAAGTCTAGTTTCAAGGGTTATAATTTGGATTCTTCAGAAATTGACTATACCATCATAATCGCCTCAGTCAAGCGCATATTTTGGTGAGTACATTTTTTATATTTCTGAGAAATTTTCAATTTTTGTCATTTTCTGATCTCTAGGACAGGATGTCTCCAAGCACTAAGCTTGATGACAAGTTTGAAGGTATAGAAAACTTTTGTGCTTGGAAATACATAATAAGACTCATTCTAGAAGAGAATTATCTTGCAAATTTTATCAAGGGACTTGTGCCAGAACCTGAAGAAGATGAAGCGAAAGAAAAGTACAAGAAAGATATGATTAGGGCTAAGAGGATCATAGCTGATTCAATCAAGGATCACTTGATTCCTCAAGTATCCTCTAAGGATACACCTAAGGAGATTTTTGATGCCCTATCAATATTGTATGAAGAAGAACCTCCTAAGAAGTCAACAAAGGAAGAAGTTGAAGAATGTGTTCTATTCTTTGCTCTCTCTGGGTCTGTGACACATGGAAGTGATACATGGTTGATTGATAGTGGTGCTTCAAAGAACATGATAGGTCAGAAGAAGACTCTCTCCATTTTTGAAGAAATGGACTCTCCTAAGAAAGTTTCACTAGGATATGACTATCAATACCCCATCAAGGGAATAGGAGAAGCCAAATAGAAGCTTGATTTAGGAACCCCAATATGTGCCTGGATTGAAGAAGAACTTTCTTTCTATTTGATCCCAAGACAAGAAAGGATTCCGGGTTGCATTTATAGATGGTGAAGTTCTTATGTGGCCTAGAGGTAAATCTCTAGAAGATGCATATGTCATTGGTACAAAAGAAGGAGTCCTGTATAAACTAAAAGGTCACTCTGAAGCATCCTTGATTCATGATTCTACCAGTCCATGTGAACTATGGCATATAAGGATTTCTCACATAAACTACAAATCCCTACCACATGTGAGTAAGGTAGTCACAGGTCTACCATACCTAAAGATTGATCATGAAGGAATATGTAAAGGATGTGAGAAAGGAAAGAACAGAAATAATCCACTTTCAAAGAGCGACACCAAGTCAGAAGGAATATTGGAACTTATACACTCAGATGTATGTGGTCCTATGCCTTCAACATATTTAAGTGGGTATGTATACTATGTAACTTTCATTGATGATTACTCTCGTAAGACTTGGGTTTACTTTTTGAAATCAAAAGATGAAGCGTTTGGAAAGTTAAAATAATTCAAAGCATTGGTAGAAATCTTTCAGAAAGAAAGATCAATACACTCAGGTCAGATAATGGAGGAGAGTATACTTCAAATAAATTTGGAATATTCTGCAAATATGTTGGGATTAGGAGGGACTTACCACTCCCTATAATCCACATCAAAATGGTGTTGCTGAAAGGAAGAACCGAACCATTATGGAAGTAGTGAAGACTATGATCCATGATCAAGATATTTCTATGTACTTATGTGCTGAGGTAGGAAGGACATCAGTATATGTACAGAACAAAATATCCCATAGTGCACTTGGATTCAAAACCACTAAAGAAATTTTCATCGACAAGAAACCAGAGGTAATTCATCTCAAGATATTTGGTTGTACAGTGTTTGTTCATATACCAAAAGAGAAAAGAACCAAATTAGATCCTTTCGGAAAGAAAGGTATATTTGTTGGATACTGTGAGGTCTCCAAGGCCTTCAGAATCTATATATGAGGTTACCATCATATGTAAATTAGCAGGGATGTAACCTTTGACAAATATGCACCTCTCAAGAAGTCGAGAAAGTGCCAACCTGAAGAAACACATGAATAAGAAGTTGTAGCCTCCAGAGTTGCATAATCGATGAAGGAAGTTACACCTTCTCATGATGATGAGATTCCAGAAGAACAGGTTATGTTGGAGCCCCATGAACCTCCCCACATGAATATCTCCCACAAGAGAAAGCTAACTTGGGTCCATGATATTATTAAAGAAGCATAAAGGTATGGTGCTCCAGAAGGTTCCATAAGGTAGAGAAAGAAGCCAAAACCATTTCCTAGTTATGTGGCTTTGATGTGTGATCTTGTAGACAAAGAACCTACTTGTTTTGAAGCAACTGTTCAAAATAAAGAATGGGTAGAAGCTATGACGAAAGAATACCAATCCATAATGAAGAATGATGTATGGGAAATAGTTCCCAAGCCAAAAGGGAAAAGTGTGGCATCTTCCAAATGGATTTGTAAGATAAAAATTACAACTGATGGAAGTATTGAGAAGTACAAATCCATATTTGTGGCACATGGATTCTCTCAAAAAGAAGGAATCGATTATGAAGATAAATTTTCTCTTGTAGCAAGGTACACTTCTATCATAACCAACATGGAACTAGCATCCAAGACTGAATGGAAGTTACACCAGACGGATGTGAAAACAACCTTCCTAAATGGTGTTATTGAAGAAGAAGTGTACATAGACAACCACAAGGCTTTGAATTCGAAGACAAAAGAACACATGTTTGTAAATTGAAGAAGGATCTGTACACACTGAAACAAGCTCCAAGAGCTTGGTATGGAAGAATTGATAGTTTTCTGACGAGTTTGGGATTTACCGAAAGAAAGGCTGATCCTAACCTTTTGTTCAAGGTTATGGATGATGAACCTGTCATATTATTGATGTATGTGGATTAATTATTCTTAACAGCTAATGAGAAGAAAATATCAGAGTGTAAGAAGAAGCTCATTGCAGAATTCGAGATGAAATACCTTGTATTAATGCATTATTTTCTAGGCCTTGAAGTATGGCAGAACTCGGAAGGAATATTCCTTTACCAAGGGAAGTATGTAGTGGAAATAATGAAAAGGTTTGACATGTTGGAATGTAAAGCCATGGCCACACCCATGGATACACACTTGAATTTGTTGGCTGATGCTTCGTCATAATCAGCGGATGTGATACTATACATACATATCATTGGTTCATTGATGTATCTGACGAATACCCGACCGGATATATGCTTTGTTGTGAACACTTTAAATTAGTATTTGGTTGAACCCAAACATGTTCACTTGGTAGCTGCAAAGCATGTGATGAGGTATCTAAAAGGTACAATAGAATATGGTCTCAGTTATACTAGAGATCATGACTTCAGACTGTATGGTTATACAAATTCAGATTGGGTAGGAAGTGTCTCATATAGAACGAGCAATTCAGGAGGATTTTTCAGTCTAGGGTCAGCCATGATCTCATGGATAAGCAGGAAACAGTCTAGTGTTTCTCTCAGCACTATAGAAGCATAATACATTGCAACTTGTTCTGCAAGTTGTGAAGGCATATGGCTTCAGAAGTTGTTATCAGATCTATTCGATTTGGTGATGGATGCTACCGTGATTCTATGTGATAACCAAAGATGCATGAATATGACAGAGAACATCATGTTCCATGATAAGACGAAGCACATAGAAATCTGGTACTTCTACATTCGTGACATGGTCCAGAAGGGAGCTATAAAGCTGCAATATGTGAGTACATATGAGCAGGTTGCAGATATGTTGACTAAGCCTCTATCTCGTGTGAATTTTGAACACTTCCGAGACAAGCTTGGTGTTGTCTGTAAGGACTTCCCTCGAAAAGGGGAGTAGTATTTATATTATGAAATTATGATCACAACAGGTATCTCAGTTAGGATATATTATCCTTAGACTTGATCTCGTAATTACGAAAGGAAGGATCATCTTAAATGTTGATCTTGTTGGACTGGATCCCGTAATTCCAAAAGGAAGGATTATCCAAGATGTTGAAGTTAGGACTAACCATCCTTAGACTTGATCTCATAATTCCGAAAGGAAGGATCTTCTTGAATAATGATGAGTAATGGACTAGATCCCGTAATTTTGAAAAGAAGGATCGTCCAGAATGTTAGTAGTGGACTTGATCCCGTAATTCTGAAAGGAAGGATAGTACAAATGTTAGTAGTGGAATTGATCCCATAATTCCAAAAGGATGGATCGTCCATAATGTTAGTAGTGGACTTGATCCTGTAATTCCGAAAGGAAGGATCGTCTAGAATCTTAGTAGAGGACTTGATCCTGTAATTTCGAAAGGAAGGATCGTCTAAAATGTTAGTAAGTGGACTTGATCCTGCAATTTTGAAAGGAAGGATCATCTTAGATGTCAGTGGAGAAATTGATCCCGTAATTCTGAAAGGAAGGATCGTCATGTGTATGTATTTGTTAGCTGTGATTAGTATTGGTAGCTCCGTAAAGATTTGATCCCGAAATTCCGAAAGGAAGGATTGTCTGAGTACCACATATGTGTTATCCATGATCCCGTAATTACAAAAGGAAGGGCCATTATTGGTTGTTGTTGTACCTGTTGTTAGTGCTAAAAGATGCACCTTGATTGCAAAAGGAGCATGGCTAGCACATCTTAAGCTATAGGGCTGAATAAAATTTGAATGGGTTTGGTTGGGCCTTAAGGAAATCCATGAAAAGACTCAATAAGGATTATGATCAGTTAAGAAAATGACTAACACATGTGAAAGGAAATCTAGTACATACAAGCTGAGTTTGAGTATGTAATCAGTGGATAAACGGATGAAGAAAATATGGAAAAACTTTGAAACCATTAAACATAACCATATATACTATGTCTGAGCTGTACATAGAAATGACTGAATGAATATGAATAATATTAATTATAACTGAGGATGAAGCAACTAGCAAGAACTCTTCATTAGAGGGAATTTGAGGTCAAAAATGGGCCTCCTAAGAGATGTACTACAAAAATATAAGATATATTAAAATATTATGAGTTAGGGGTTTTATGGGGTAGGTATATATGACAACTCATCTCCTACACTACTTTTTATGCACAATATAAATAACCATGGTTGAGTTACTTTTCTAAATTGACTATAAATAAAATTAATAAAATAACTCTACAATGATGTGACTAAGATTCATTGTAAATTCTCAAAAAATTATTGTCCTTTAGCATTTATTTGTATTGAACTTGTAAATAAAATTAAACAAAAATGAATTTAATTTATATGCATAACTACCATAATTTTTTCATATAAATATCATTCATGAATTTAATTTATTTTAAAAGTACAAGATTTAATATATATTAGTTTGACATTATGATATTAAATACAAATGAGTGAATATATAATTTAAAATTAAAAAAACATGAAAATGACAATATATTATTTTATAAAAAAATGTGAAAAGACATTTTTATGAATTATGAGTACTTTACTTGAAAATGACAATAATATTATTTTATGAGAAAGTGAATTGTGAGTACTTTACTTGAAAATAACAATAATATTATTTTATGAGAAAGTGTGAAATGTGTTTTATTGTGAGTACTTCACTTTATGACTTAAAAGTACTTGTACCACTACCTTGGTTAAGTATGGGTTTTCATCCACCATAGAAAATGTGACAAATAAGCATTCTTAACTCATGTAATGCCACCTCAACCATGGGGGATGATGTCATCTACTAGAATGTAATTGGTTGATTTTTATAGTACATTTTGGTCTTTTTGAGGCCCATTTTTGACCTCAAATTCTCTCTAATGCATGGAAGATGAAGCAATTAAGCGAAAACTCTTCATAAAAGATGAAGCAAAGTAGACAAAATCTCCTCAATACATAATATCATTTTACATAAAATCACAAGAGGAAATAGATATGATGATAAACAAAAGAAAACACATAAGCTTACAAGATACTGCCATGAGTCTGCAAGAGTGTTCTCTCATTTGCATTAACTGGTCAAAACGATTTCAAAATTTGCATACAAAGGAATTTCAAAAATCAATCACAGAGCTTTCACGAGCCACTGGCTAGAACGTCCCTCCTTTTACAATTGATTTTCTGTTCATTATATAGACAATAAGATATAACAGAGATATAAATCTGCCTCCTAGCTGGCAACTCAATGCAATCTTTGACTCAAAAATATTTAATCTATCATAGAAAATATGACGATGCCTGGAGATATGGAAACGGCCTTTATGTGCTGCCTTGTAAATATGAAAAATAATCAAAGACTGCCACATGCAATTAAGATGTTGAATGTGTTCCTTGAATTTTGTATTTAATCTTGATCCAATTGGTCGCTAAGAAAGAAGATCAAATATGAAATTAATTGGATTAATCCTCTCATTGCTAAATTCGATGCCTTGCTGATCTTTCTCCCTTAAAACTGAAAAATGGATTTTTTTTTGTTGATTTCCAATCTAATCATCAAAGGATGAGTTCGATTGTTGTTAAGAAAAGTTAAGCTAGTCCCTTCAAATTTGGAACTGCTTGCTGGATATCTGTTAAGTTCCCTCAAATCTGGATTGATCAAATCTGTTGAATACTTTGCTACTTATGCATTCGTTGTCTTCCAGCCTTGAAATGATACAACCGATCTTTTGACCACTGCTAATTTTATGGCTGGAAATCTGGAGAATATTAACAAATGAAGATAAAAGATGGCTCAATTTTTGTGATACTCTACCACCGATAATCCTCTGCCTGTTGATTGTATTCCTAGATGCTCGCATTTGGGCACACTTGGTGTTTATGTATCAGAAATTCTTTTATTTCCAAGCGAGTGCCATTGTGAACGTTTATCCATCCAGAATGCATGTCTCAGCTCTGTCTATGGAGTTGGTGGTTTTCATCAACATTTTTCTTATTACGGTTGGTTCTATGAATGCTTATTGCTTCATTGCCCTGACATATTAAACATTTACATTTGAATACTCCTGTCAATACTGGACATTGAAGAACGCTTGATGGTAAATGATTTACTCAACCTACGATATGATTTAACGACAATATCCCACATGTATCAAAACATAAAACCTTTATTATTTATGAACACAACGGTCCTTAGACTTGTTTTGACGTGTTATACACGTAGCTGAGTTCGTGGACTTAGCTTGAGTCTGCTATTGGATAAATATTTCACAACTTAAACGAGATCAAAATCATCCTTTTATGGTAACGTAGGCTTTATGGGTAGGTAAAATTCATAAAAAAAAAAGAGAGTATATTTTTAATAAAAACTATTATTTTAATTAAAAGATTATGAAAATATATTTTTGTTAAAATAATAATAATTATTTAAAATCTAATGTATATAGAGTGAAGATTTGATGAAAAGGTAAATATCACAAGATCAAGGATTTTGTAATGATGGGAAATTGACCAAACTAATAAGGTAAATTTGATGTAGGATAGTGAAAAGAGCGAATATTTTTGGGGAATCATTTTGGCGAAAATACTAGTGGGAATTCCCTAGTGAAAATCAAGGTCCTTCACATTCACGCTGTCGGAATGTAAACAATTTTGCTAGGGTAGATTCTGGTACCAACATCTTCCATAGATGATGTTACTCTAGCCTTGAGATGTTGATGATGATGTCACATGTTGTTATATTCAACCTCGTGTTGTCGTTGTTGTTGTTGTTGTTATTCCGGCTTTATGCTGATGAGCCAGCCTCGTGATGTCGATATTAGTGATGTATCAGTTTTTTATGCAAATGATGATGTTACAACGGATGATGATGATGTTCTAGCTCCATGCTGCAGATGATGATCTAGTTCCATACCGCAGATGATGATGCTCCAACTCCATGCTGCAGATGATGCTCCAGTTCCATACTGTAGATGATAATGCTCTAGATCCATGCTACTTATGATGTTTTAGTTCCATACTGCAGATGATGATGCTCCAACTCCATGCTGCAGATGAGCTAGCCTCGTGATGTCAATATTAGTGATGTATCAGTTTTTTATGCAAATGATGATGTTCCAACGGATGATGATGATGTTCTAGCTCCATACTGCAGATGATGATCTAGTTCCATACTGCAGATGATGATGCTCCAACTCCATGCTGCAGATGATGCTCTAGTTCCATACTGTAGATGATAATGCTCTAGATCCATGCTACTTATGATGTTTCAGTTCCATACTGCATATGATGATGTTCCAACAGATGATGATGCTCCAGCTCCATGTTGCTGTTGATGTTTCAGTTCCATGTTGCATATGATGATGTTCCAGCAGACGATGATGCTCCAACTCCATGCTGTTGATGATGTTCCAGTTCCATGCTGTAGATGATGATGCCCCAGTTTCATGATGCAGATAATGATACTTCAGCTCTGTATTGTAGATGTTGATGATGATACTTCAACTCTGTATTGAAGATGTTGATACTCCAGCTCTGTGCTGAAGATGATGATGTTGTTTAAAAATTGCGATGATTTATAGATGTACTAGATGACATTCCAAAAGATAATGTTGATGATGCCTCCTCTCTCTCATTTCGATGATGTTGTGTCGAGCCACACTAGTTGTTGTTGCTGTCAATAAAATACCCTTCTTGTTAAGGGGGAGTGTTGAAATAATGTAACTTCGAAGACTATTCTACTTGTACTTCACATTATTATTATTCCTCTTTCAGGAGATGTTACTGATGCAAACGGTCATGCAAATGTCATGAGGTAAATCCTCAGTTATAAGTCGGGCTAATAGCACCCATAAAAGATGATTATAATAATTACTGTGAAGTATACCTAGGTAGGTCGGACCTGTTAGTTAGACAGGTCGTCCTAGTTAGGTAAAATGTTAGTTGGAAAACTAGTATAAATAAGGAGGCGCCTTCCCTCATTTATACACACTCACTCACACTTGTATTGCACAAGAGAGAGAAAGAAGGGAACACATAGAAGGAGGAGGACCATTGTTTTTGGTGTCTTGGATTTTATGCTTGGGGTTTGGTCACTCACTTGATGAGACTTTGTTATTTGGTCATTGCATACTGGTAATCTATATTGAGAAAGTTTTTCTTGTTTTTTTCCCTTTAGGTTTTTCCTAGAATAAATTGTTGTGTACCTTTTGGTTGTGTTTCTTTCAATGATCCTCTTTATGTTGTTATTATGAAAATGTATTGAATGCTAATCAAGTTAGGACTTAATCTATCACAACTTAGAAAACTTAATAGAGAGAGCACACCAAGATCCATTTGAAGGGTGCTAAATTGTTGAAGGTGTTGACAGTAACCCAGAATGTGGCAATATATAGGCTAGTAACAAGAGACTCAAGTTGACCCCTTAGGATATTCATTTGAATTGGCTTTGCTAACCAATGCCCTTAGGAGATTCGTTCGAATTGGAACAACCAACCAACTCGCCTCTAGTGGTTAATATAAACTAAACCTACCACAGTTAAACAATCAATGAGGCATTTGTCACATGGATACCTATGAGATAAGTAATAAATTGATCATAATGTTAGTAAATTTCCCTCACAAGGAAAGGAAGTTTGGTGAGGCCTTCCATGTCAAGTGCATGTTAGCAATATTGTATTTGATCTCAAAGGAAATCAAGCGTTGGATTGAATCAACATATATTTAATATTTTAATAAATTTATGTAGAAAGGATAATCTACGTGTTCATGAATTTGCATGATGATGTTGATTATGTTGGGTGAATGCATAATTATTTCTCCTATGGGAAAATACCACGGGTTTCCAAACCATGGGATCATTGGTAAGTTCCACTTTTATCTTAGGTATATTCTCTTATACATAATAACATGGTTTTTGAAAACCATGGGATCATTGGTAAATTCCTATTTTCTAGAAGATAAGGAAGCTATTTGAGAATAAAAAGAAATTTAATATTTACTCAAAGGTTAATGTGTATTTTCAGTTAGACACAACTTTTCATTAATGGTATCAAATAGATATAATTTCAACAGGAATTGAATATAAATGAGTGTGAGTAGAAAAACAATATTATCCTATATTAAGAGGAACTTTTCAAGGAGAAAAATGAAGTGAAGAAGGTGTGAGTAGAATGGTGAAGGAAATATGAATGATTATTTGAAGAATTCATATTCAAGAAAGCATTAATCGTAACTATGGGTTGGTTTCGCCCAAAGGAAGAGATTGGCATCTCTTGCTAATTTGGTGCTTAGTAGTGGGGATTGGTGTCTCCCGTAGGTTGGTTCCTACAATAATTTATATTAGTGGAGATTGGTATCTCTAGTAGGTTGATGCCTACAAGAATTTGTATCAGTGGGGATTAGTGTCTCTAGTAGGTTGTTGCCTACAAATGTTTGTAATAGTAAGTTTATGCCTACAAAGAGTTATAAATATAAGTTTTTTTGTGGTTTTCTCTTGCAAGGGTTTCCACGTAAATCTTGTGTTCCATATAATGTAATTGATATATCTTATGTATGATTGTTTTATTGTGGTAATTGCATTTAAATAAGTAAAATATTGTCTTATATTTATTCACCCTCCCTCTCAGTATAAGTGTGTTTTCAACCATTGACACTAAATACAGTTCCTTTAGAAAAATTCTAACCACTAGAAGGTAGATCTTAAGATCACAGAGCTCCCTTGTTCAACGAAACAAGCTATGCAATATAGAGAATAAGGATGCAAACATATCTAATGGCTATTGGGTTTGATATTTGGGAATCAATTGTGACTGTTTATACAACCCCAACAACTGTACCACCATATGCGGTTGGGAAGAGGCCTAGTGAAAATAATGCAAAAGCAATGAATGTCATCTTGTGTGGTCTATCAGAATTCAAGTTTGTCAAGGTGATGCATGTGAATGTTTGAGAAAAATCGAATATGCTTGAACTTTAAAACTTTTATTGATAAATTTCAACACTTATAAATCAACCACATATGAATATCATAAATATATCAACCCCATAAATATATCAGCCACATATAAATCTCATAAATATATCAACCACATAAATCAAATCCATAAAACAACCATATAAATAAGCTCCATAAATCATCCATATAAATCAATGAACCATGAGAGACAAGATATACCCTAGGAAAACCCTCCAAACACAAAGGATGAAAAACCTAACAATTCTTTGAGTACGATAGATAGATTTGTAGAGAATGGTTTACAACACATAAGCAAATTGCCCGATAAGAGATATCACCTCAGTAGTCGAGAAGAGAGATCCAATACAACATGATTATTGAATTTCCAAGTGACCAACACTTTAATAAAAAGTTAAAACACCTATAATGCACAATATATGCACCCTTGTTTCCTCAATTAGTTTTTAATTAAATGTTCATTGAATTGAACTGAGTCTTTTAATCTTTAATTGAATGTATGACCATAAAGTTAGGAGGCTAACTGAATGTATTTGGTGCTTCACATTAAGTGCACAATTTCTATTATTAACTTATGCATGGATATTCTTAGTTAAATGGATGTTGATCAGTTAGTTAACATGCTAACTTAAGTGTCACCAATGCTTCACTCTAAGTGCATTCCTTGCAAAACATTTGCATGGATCTCTGTAAGTTTCTTTTAATAAATTGAAGAAAATAAGTCTTTATTAATTCAATTACATTATTTACTATTTTTATCTTTGCATAAATCTCAGAGAGATTCCTTATTTAACTAATACATTCTTTATTTACAACTAAGGCTTTAACTGAATCCTTTACAATTCTATTTCACATGAAGGCATACATAAGAAATTTGAATCCTTTCTCTTTCTATGCTTTATCTCATTATCATTAATTAATTAATGCATGGTCCATATGTGTATTATTTATCCATATTATCATATCATACTCAGAAGAATTATTCCATACATACTAATGATCATATATATCACCCTGGTCCATATAGTTATATGCTAAAGTATTTCACTCTAGGGGTAGCTAAGCCCTAAAGGAGAGTTATAACACTCAGTGACCATGCTTGGAAATATATCACATAGTATAACGAACTCAACAAATGGAGTTCCACAATATTGATACAACATAAGACATCAATCTTGATACAACACAAGATCATCTCCACAATTGGAGATCCATTCTTGTAGGGTACCGTCTATGAGAATCAAAATGACTTGATACAGACCAAAAGTCACAACTTGATACAAACCACAAGTCTACAGTCTCGATACAAACCATAGGAATTCAATACTAACATCTCATCTTGATACATGAGGATATAGATAGGTTTCGATACAAACCACAAGTCCGGAGAATGACTCCTAATGCTATACAAACAACACTCCCTCTTAGTGAGGGAGACATTCTCTTTTTTATCAGGAATTTCCTCCCACACCAAGCTTACCTCAGAAGCATCTCAAATTCGTTTATGACAATAGTTTGTTTACAAATTTGCAATATGCTCATCAGTAGCTATTTACTGAAATTTTACTTTACATGACCATGAATTTGATGAAGTAAAACTTCATCTCAATTTGTTCTATCATAACGCATAAGGTTTTTTAGAAATCTTAACTATTACCACCTAATAACTATAGGCTCAAGTGTTTCACCCTAGTAGGTATCATCTCGAGCTACACTACTCCTTAGTAGGTAGTACTATCCGTAAAATACATTTGCTTATGTAGTACTCTTTGACATACACCTTGCTTCTATAGTACTAGATGCAATACACTTAGCTTTTGTAGTACTAGTCGCAATTTACATTGCTTTATCTTAGGCCAAAATAGTAGTTAGATAACCCAATAGGTTTACCATGTATTGAATACAATAAAGAACATATTCTAATGTACCTCAAATGTATACACATATATTCTTAGTTAGTAAGCATAAATACAATAGGTCTGCTGAGAGACCAACCAACTATTTACACATAGTAGCATCATCTAGATCCAATCCAGAATGCGGTTTCTCTAAACTAAAAACTACGTATTTCATATCCATCACATACAACATATTAATTGTGTAATATCATGCAGAAAGAAAGTCTTATGTTTTCTTTCAATCTTCAACATTTGTTTACTTCAAGAATCTTCTATCATCCGAATAATTTCTATGTGAGCTTGCCATTCTCTATCATGTTCTTCAAGGACTGATCACTTTTATAGTGATTTCATATCATAGTACCCCACATAGTGAACTAAATGGATATCTAACCTATCCAAGAGGTTTAACTATTCTTGAGAGTTTAGACTATAACTATTTTTGAGTATTAATAGTATCCGAGACTTTTACCGTGTCTCTGCTCAAGTGGATTTTCTCCACAATATATCACATCCCCTGGATTCTTGAGTCATGTATCATGACTAACTAGTTTGGTTACTTTTAACTACTGCTTCCTGTGAATATACTTTTATATTCCCACTTCAATAGAGGAGTCTTTTATACTATACCAAGCTTGTTCTGGACAGAGACTTGGTAAATATGCTGACAATTCTACTCATCCGTGGATATGTACAAGAGTTACACGACTCCTTTATGAACCATGTATTGGATATAACTAACTAGGAACTTTGTAAAGTTTTATTGCGTTACAATATGCTTTATCTGATCAAAATATTTGATGTGATATTTCTCAATCATTGTACTAGTCAGAATCCATAGATCTGTGAAACTTACTTTCACTAACGATACATGTATGAATCCACATACTCTTGTACCAAATAGGTAACGCAACACATGCTTTGTTGTACACGTCTATGTACTGACTGTAAAGCATATAATTGATCCTTAGACTTGTATAGATATATCTAAAATATACGAGATCCTATAAATCTAAACAAAAATCAGATTTATCTTTATGTGTGTGATCATGGATTTATAATCCATTGTTCTTGAATCCTTCTAGGAGCTCTACTGAACATTTTCTCAACAGAATAAAATCTTATCTAATGACTGTTACACCTCTAAAATTTAGGAATAATCCAAGATTCTTACATATAGATTCCTTCTGAATATGAGTACCATACATGGTTTCTACATAGAAGGAGGTTAATTTAACCAGTTCCATTGGTTTTTCCAAGAGCTAGAAAATATAGCTTCTCCCTCTCAACATCTAGGATGTGGGAATCATAAATTTGTGTCCTACACCATGGAGACTCATACTCCTATATGTATAACATATATATGAATATAACTAGGATACATAAATTACCTTCAAACGTCTTTACATCTCTCAGAATAGTATTAGGGCTTCTATTTTGTCTTCTTCCTAAGAAACATAGGAACCTCTCGATCTACCCTCTTTCAGGATCAAGCATATGAATGAATCCATATTCATGTCATTATTTACTTGTATGTAAGAGCATATGATTTTTCCTACAAGACAAAATATTCTAATGGTTAGAATCATTTCAGACTCATGAAATTTATTCACATGAATATATATTGATAATAATTTACACAATTATGTACAGATATTAATCGACTGTCTTAACATAACTATTATTAATCTCATGCACTAATTTTAAGCTTTATATTAGTCTTATATTAGTCCCATATCAATACTTTTGAATATTAATGCAACCCCATATTCATATAAAAATTTCATCATTCTATTCATTAAGGTTTATGTAGTCCTATGTTCATAACTAATGAACAATCATGAGACACTATATATTATATCTCATGAAATAAATTATGAATCTTTATATCAGTCCTATATAAGTCTATATCAATCTTATATTAGTCCTATATCATGTCTCATAATATGGACTTCATGAGATCTACAACATTCCAATAAAAGACAAAAAACAATGTATATGCTTAACACACCAAAGTTTATGAATATCGATCTCTATATGAAAGTCATGGAACATATTAAAAACCCCTTAGATCTGATTTATGCCATCATATAATAATCAAAATATAAAGTACTTATCTTTTATTGATTTGTGTGGGATCCCTCTTGATCTCTGCACCCTTGTGGAGAATACTAGAGTGCTTCTTTATGCACTTGAATGGAATAACTTCTTTGTAATGAAAGGATTTCTTCCTTTCTTCATTCTTGCTGAGGAGAAGATTCTCCTCTTTAGTGTACACAACCTTGCTTTGGATGCAACCCTATTCTTGACTTGAGGCCTTCTTCTTGAAAATATTGGTGGGTGTATCAAAACACTCCATTGTGGTATTCAACGGAATGATCATGGACATGGGATTGTCCTTAATTGAATCAAAGATGATATGATTGGAATTTGATTGATTCTTCTTGAATTTGATTCTCCATTAATTGATGGTAGTCTCCTCTACTACTGTGGATACATAACCATCAAGGTTATGCTCTTCAAGAATATTCAACACCCTTTCCTTAAATGTGTTGAAATTGAAAGTACCTTCAAGGCGCTCATCCTGCCGAATGGAGATCGATGTCATGGCTGCAACAAGTTTCTCAACTCTTCAATATCTACATAGTCTTAGTTTTCTGCACAAAACTAATCTCATTCACACCCTATGCTCTTATACCATGTGAAAGTTTGAGAAAAATTGAAGATGCTTTCCAACTTTAAAACTTTTATCAATCAAATTCAACACCTATAAATCTCATAAATCAACCACATATGAATCTCATAAATATATTATCGACGTAAATATATAAACCACATATAATTATCATAAATATATCAGCCACGTAAATCAGCTCCATAAATCAACAATATAAACCAATCAACGATGAGAGACAAGATATACCCTGGTGTTGAGGCCTGGAAAATCGCAGGCAACAACAGCAAGGGATTCTCCCCAGTCAATGTTCCCAACTGGCCTGTGACTGTTTGGTATGGGGAATCCATCCAGTTTGCGGTCCGGCTACCGTAGGTCAAGTAACAAACACTACTACATTTCGATCCAAAATCCGACGGTTACTTCCGACGGCGCGTGGATTTTTTCTTTTAAACCTACCAAAAATCACAAATTTAATTTTTTTATTTTAAAATTGTGGTCATAAGCATCGCTTAAGCGATGGATAGGCTCATAAGCATCGCTTAAGCGACGGCTATCCCCATAAGCGTCGCTTAAGCGACGGCGCATCAGAAGGCATAATTTAAGTTTTTAGGCTTGTTACCCAAGACAACAATGCCATTAGTGTTTCTAGGAGACCATGGGTGTGTGATATTGCACTCTAGACGATACGATGATATATATTTGGGGATGTTGTATACCATTGGCATTTTGATTTCTATGTCAAAGAAAAATGTATCAATAGATCTGGTCACTAAAACTAACACTGAATCCCTTGTATAAGCAATCATGTATGCACCAAGATCTACTTGTTGGCCACCTTGTGTCAGAGGAGCATGTTGGCATGGGTGTTGCAATGAAGAATGTTACGATACTGCAATAGGGATAGTTGTAACCTATCAATATAAAGTGAAAATGTGTTCAAACATTTAT